>PVJD01017009.1:0-18970 GCA_004026545.1 Mormoops blainvillei
GAAGTCCTCCAGCCCCTGAGGTCAATCTCTGCTTGGAGGTGGCCTGCTGCCATGTTCTGTGGAGTACACTATGACTTAATAAATCTGCTCTCTCTCTCTTTCTGCTATAAACTCTTTGTATGTTTGGTTCAATTCTTTGTCTGTGAGCACCAAGAACCTGGTTACCTGTGCCCGCCTGTGACAACTGGGGAGAAAAAATGTAAACCATTTATTCTTAAGCGTCCTTGGTTAGGGAAGAAAGGATTTTGCGATTAACTGGATGGCTATAAACTGCTTGACTTAACTATCTGTCTCAGTTTCTCTATTCCACTTCTCCTGACATACTAACTTGTCTCAGACTGTTTATCTTATCAGTAAGACTTGCGACAATAGTTAAGTTTTCAGGGGGGGGTCATATACCCAGATTTTCAACTGCATAGGGGTCAGCATGTTACCAAATAGTAATGGGGTTCTACTGCTCAATACCCATAGGCAAACTCCAGGGACAGATATTTGGTAAAAAAGGAAGGGTCATTTATTCAAAAGCTACACAATTTTGGAAGAATGGCAGGCTTCTGCCTCAGAGCCTCTCCCCTCTAGGACACCCAAAGGAAAATGCCATCACCCTTTGCCAGATTAGTTCAAGGCTGTGCCTGGAGTTCCTTCCCTAATTAAAATACCATCCTTCCGGAAACTGCAGGCAGCCACTGAGCCATTTTCCAAGCTACTCTTCTTCTTTACTCATCACTGTCTGGCCTCCAGCTCAATTCTGGCCCCTGCCCGCTGCTGGTGCCACCACGCTACCACTACGGCTCCCTACGCCCAGGTCTGGGCCACTGCCATACCACGCCGTATACAGAGCTAACTGGTCTGCAAATGCACTGGGGCCCACCTGACATGGTGAGCGAGGGGAAGGAGAAGGGTGTGGTCTAGGACTGTGTATAGAGCGCTGAAGACAGGGCGGCATTCCACAATGGAGAACGCGTCCCCGGGGCATGGCCCAGCATGAGGGACTCCGCAGCAGTAAAAGCCAGCCCCCTACATGGCAAGCAAGGGGAAACAGCCGCATGTTACTCCCTACCCTCCGTTTAAATTTTCCATCCCCAAATTCCATGTGCTCCAGGAGCGCCCAACTCCCCTAGCCAATCCATCCTTTTGCCAGGCTAGACTGGCAGGTTTGCACCTCCCGCTGCCGCCAGGTTCCAGAAAGAGGTAGGAGGGTTTTTTCTCCATCAATCACCCTCTCCAAGCCTGCACAAACTCCGTGCAAGGTCTCAGTCTGTGGTCACTCACCACAGTAGTTCGGTTGCCAGGGCAACGTGATGGCTGCCTAGCTGGTTTGTTTACCCTTTACCCAGGGGTAGGGAAATCTATCACACACTGAGCTGCAGCTTCAGTCCTGCCGCCTCTGGTGTTTCCTGCAATGACTCTGTCACTCAAAGGCCTGGGCAGGGACCACATTAAGCACACCTACCCCCTCTCCCTCATTGTTTAACAGTCACCTGTATATCCTTTCTCTACTTAAATGCTTGCAACAATTGCCCATTACAAGATAAACTCTAAATCTCTTAAGGCATACTCCAGGGGTGGGCAAATATTTTTTTGTAAAGGTCCAGTTAGTAAATATTTTAGGCTTCGCTAGACATGTAGGTCTTTGTCATATATATATATATATATATATATAGACACACACACACACACATATATGACAAATATATTTTAAATATTTTTAATCTATTCATTTTAAAGAGAGCAGTGGGGGGAGAGAGAGAAACACACTGATGTGTTGTTCCACCCATTTATGCATTCATTGGGTGATTCTTGCATGTGCTCTGACCAAGACTTGAACCTGTGACCTTGGTATATCAGGACGATGCTCTAACCAACTGAGCTACTGGGCAGGGCTGAATGTCATTCTTTAAAACAACATTGTCCTGAAGCAGAAGAACATTTTCTTTAAAACTGTAAAAATCATAAGCTCACACTACCAAACCAGGGTATGGGGCATATTTGGCCTGGGGTCTTAATTTGCTGACCTCTGGCATACAGAATTCTTCACATTTTGAACCCAAGTTATCTCTCCTGCCTCCTACTGCAGCTTGCCCCAAGTCTTCTTCTCTTAGAAGCCCAACAAACTTGTTAAGTGCTCTGAATACACATTGCTTTCTTCAACCTTCATTACTTGGTTCATTCTTGTTGTCATTGTTGTTTAGATTTTATTTATTTTATTTTTAGACAGAGGAGAAGGGAGAAAGAAAGGGAGAGAAAGATCAATGTGTGGTTGCCTCTTGTGCATCCCCTACTGAGGACCTGGCCTACAACCCAGGCATGTGTCCTGACTGGGAATTGAACCAGCAAGCCTTTGGTTCGCAGGCTGACACTTAATCCACTCAGCCACACCAGCCAGGGCAGTTCATGCTCTTCCTTTCTCTGGAAGCAATGGCTTCCTTTTCTGCCAGGCGACACTCAGACATACTTTAACACACATTTGAAAAGTTAACTTCCATGTACTTTTTCTCTATTTCCCCCAAAGACTTCCCTTCTTTATTATTCTTGTGTTGAGTTTGAAGCAAATAGTTCAACATTCCCATTAAGCATTTGGATGAACTCTGGGGTCAGCCAGATCTTGGTTCAAATCCCATCTCTGTCCTTCCTAGCTTTGTGTTTAGAAAAGGTTTTACCCTTTCTGAGCTTCAAGTTCCTCCTTTAAAAAATTAGAAACTTTAATTAAAAATAAGATAATAAAATCAAGTATGTACAGACCTTAGTGCATGGCCTATAATAAATATTCATTAAAGGTTAACTTTTATTATTCAGTCATTTATTCGTTCACCAAATATTTATTGAGCCCTTACAAAGGGCTAGCTAATGTGCTAGTCACTGTCAAGGATAGATCAATCAACAAGATGGGTAAGATTTTGGTCTTCATGGACCTTACAGCAAGAAAGTCAAATAGATAAATACAGATTGTAATTAGTGCTGGGAAGGAAATTTAAAGGGCACAAAGCCTGACATATATAATTAACAATCTACTGGGAGTATAATACATTAAATCCCAAATTTAACTTAGACACATCTATGCTCTTTGGACCTTCCTTAACTACGACATAAGGATTAGGTTTCTAAACTCTTTTCCAACTCCCATTCTATGTGTAATATTGCACAGTTAATTCTGGTATTCTCCACTTCCCTGGCCAAACTCTCAATATTAGCAAGACTTTTATAGCTATAAGCTACTCTCCTAAGGTTCCTGTTAGGAACTAAAACATGCCCTCCCTGCCCCTACCATATTTGCATGTTGAAGCCCTACCCCTCCCCATGTGACTATATTTGGAATTAGGGCTCTTAAGGCTGTAATTATGGGTAAATGAGTTCATAAGGGTAGGGAACCAAATCCAAAGGTCCCGACACCTGTCCCCCACCATGGCAACAGTCTACCAGCCAGGAAGAGAGCTCTCACTAGAAACCAACTCTGACAGCACATTGATCTTAGACTTCCAGACTCTAGAACTGTAAGAAAATAAATTTCTATTGTTTAATCCACCCAGTCTGTGGTATTTTCTTCTGCCAGCCCTAGGAGACTAATATAGTTTCCTGGTTCCTACCCACTCTGTGTGTCTCAGGATCCCCCCAAACTTACCAGTCCTATTCAGACTTGTCCAGCCTTGGCATCTGGACCCAAATGGACAGGATTCTGCTGTTAACAAGTGGCTGTGGTTAGGAGTTAGGGTCACAGATACAGAAGCAAGAACTTCAGCTCCTAGTGCAACCATGAAAGCTACACATATGGTATTTGTAGGTAAAGCAGTCTTCCTGAGCCAGACTAAATTAAAGAGCTTTGCAGCTCTCTCTCCCCAAGCTTTCTCAGTATCTACAATTAAGGACCTTTACTTCTTCTCCCTGTTTAGTGCCAAGGCTAACTCATTAATTCCATTTCTCTTAACCTTTCTGATAACTTTACTTGAAGACCGTTACAGTAGCCCTGGACAGAGAGCTCAGTTGGTTAGAGCATCACCCTGATACTCCCAGGTTGTGGGTTTGATTCCTAGTCAGGGCACATATAAGAGTCCAGCCATGACTGCACAAATAAGTGGAACGCCAAACTGATGGTTTCTCTCTCTCTCAAAGCAATACATAAATTTTTTTGTAAAAAAGACTCTTACAGTTCGTTTAAGCCACTGAGCTTTAATCAGTGCCACCCTCACCCACCACTATAAATGTTCATAATCCATATCTCCAGAAGTGTTTTTTTGGAGGGGGACAAGAGAGGCTTGTAATCATTAACTCCCAGAAGACACCTAGGCTAATACACAAATAAAGCTACTCCTCAGCAGGCCATTCCAGCATTCCAAGAGGGAGAAAACTTGTGCAAAATGTATTTTCTAAATGGCATTGTTTTACCCTAATCCCAACACAATGGAGCCCACTCACCTCATATTTGCACAACTTAAAATGCTCTAAGTGACTCTTCAAAGGGCTGAAAAAATCAACTGCTATTGCACAAGGTGTGGTAAAGTTGATATGGCATACACTAGCTTGTTGGAGTGTAAACAGGCACAAATTCATTACAGGGTGTTTTGTTCTGTTTTTCATAATGAAAAGGAATAGAAACAACAGGGGAAAATGGAAAATGTCCAACAATAGATGAATAGTTACAGGAATTATGAAATGTTATGTTTGAAAAGACTATAATAACAAGAAAGTACTTAAATGAAAAAAATTACATACCACCCTGGCTGGTGTGGCTCAGTGGATTGAGTGCTGGCCTGCAAACAAAAGATCGCCAGTTCAATTCCCAGTCAGGGCACATGCCTGGGTTGTGGGCCAGGTCTCCAGTTGGGGGTGTGCAAGAGGCAACCACACATTGATGTTTCTCTCCCTCTCTTTCTCCCTCACTTCTCCATTCTCTAAAAATAAATAAAATATGTTTTAAGATTACATACCAAATTGTACTTATGGTTTTATTGCAACTGATTTATTTAATTTCTGCTAAAAATGCATAAAGACTTGATAAACTGGAATGAATTATGTTGCAGACTTGATTCTGGCCCTTTGGCATTTATCTCCTTGTTAGGCTGAACTAAATGGTTTATAAAATAGTGGTGTTAGCAGAAAAATGGCACCAGAATGTTACCGGACCTCAGTTCAGCAACCTTGATACTTGAGTTCTGGCTAAGAAAGAATTTCCAATACAAGCAAAAGTTTATTTAGAAAGGCACAGATGTACAAGAAGTAAGTTGTGGAAGAAGTGAGCCAGCTGGGCTGTGCGGACTCAGGAAATAAGTTACAGAAGAAAAAGAAGGGCCCTTGGAACTTAAGAGAAAGAAACACAAAGATAATGCACCTGGGGGAAGAAGAAGGGGGAAATGCATGGGCATGCTCCAGAGAAAGTGTGCCTGAGAAGGGGATGGGGAAAGGCATGGGCATGGGAGAGGGAGAGGGGAAGGGAGAGGGAGAGAGAGCTGAGTCATCTGGTCCCATCCTGAGGGTTTTTATCTCTGCTTTAAAGGTGAGAATCTTAGGGGAGGTCTTCAAGGAGGATCTCTATGTAATATTCATCAGCTTTCCAAGTGTGTCTTCTGAGGGTCATGGTCTCTACTGACTGGTCAGCACCAGGGCAGGGGTGGGTCATTATTCATCTCAGCTGGTCTTGATGTCAGCCATGGCACACCCTGCCCGGCCTTGCTGCTTTTCTGGGCCTAGGGCCGAAACACAACTTGTAACCAAATGTAGGTCTGACTGCCTGCTGCTATAAAAGCCAATACTTGAGAGGCAGGTCCTGATGTGAAGGGAAGTGGTTTATTTACAGATGCCAGGCATCTGGAAGATGGGGGACTCAGGTCTCAAAGCCCATTTCCCCCTCTCAGTGGAAGTAGAGGTTTTCATAAGAAGGGAGAGGGGAACAGAAAAGAGATCGAGGGAGGGGAATGAAAAGGTCTCTACGTGCAGGTGAGCACAGTCCATTTCAATATGGTCCATTGTACATCATCCTGGTTTAGTCATCCTGGCTTCACCCCATCTTCATGTCATCCTGGCTCCACAGTCAAAGGTCAGCAAATCTCCCGGAGCTGGGATGCCTGAAGGTCGGGTTCTGTATCTTTAGAAGTTAGTTCCTAGGATTCTTATACAAACATGCTGTTCATCTACAAGCCACATATTAGTCAGAGTCGGCACTTACAGAAACAATGTCAAAAGAATGGTGGGGTGGGTTACAATTTCCTGTTACAATTTTCCACCATTACAAAACTGAGACCTAGAGTTATCTCTAATTTGATCAAAACTCTGTCTCTGTGGTTAACAGACCTGAGGCTTTGTTCCTAAGATTATTTGATGCAGGTCAGAACCTCATGCTAGGGGAGAAAAGGTCATCCTGGGAGTGAAATCCCAGCCTAGTTTTGCCCATTGCTAGGTCCTCGGGGCTTTCTGCCCTAGTGAGCTTCTGTACCTAGTACTCTGCTCATGTCTATCTAACTGCTTATTACAGTGGTAAAAGAATATGGGGTGGGAAAATAAGCAAAGATAGCCAGGAAAATTCTAAAAAGGGCAATGGGAGAGTGCTAGCCTGACCATGTAAGAAAATATAATTTTTTTAAATGTTACCAATTAAAACAGTGTAATATTGGTGCATGGACAGACGAAGGGACCAGAATACAAAGTCAAAAAATGAAAACAATATATACCAGAACTGAGTATATGCTAAAGGTAGAATCGCAAATCAGGTGAATATGGACTGCGTTAAAACTGTTGTTGGAACAAACACGGCTGATATCTGACATCTGAAAAAAGATACAACTGGATCCATGCCTTACAACACGTACTGGTTTAAACCCCAAATAGCTCAAATATCTACATGTAGAAATTGAAATAATAAAACCAATTGTAGAAAACATGGGCAAATTTCTTTTTAACTTTGCAACAGAGATGGCCTTTTATGAATGACTCAACAGATTAATAAATTTAACTACATAAAAATTAAAACAAGCATAAAAATAACATAAGCAAATTCAAAAGACAAACTATAAACTGAAAATAACACCTGCAATTCTTACTGAAAATAAAGAACTAACCTCCCTGATATATAAAAGCTCCTTAAAAAGATAAAAGGCATTAAGAAGTGCAAACTGCTAGTTATAAAATAAGTCATGAGGATGTAAGGTACAGCATAGGGAAGAGAGTCAATAATATTCTGATAATTATGTATGGTATCAGATGACAACTAGACTTATTGGAGTGATCACTTCTTAAGGTATATAAGTCACTAATCACTGTTGAACACCTGAAACTCATAGTATTGTATGGCAACTATAACTGAAAAAAGAAATTTGAAGATAGATTAAAAAAGACCAACCACACCAACAAAGCAGCAACAGACATTTGGTGATTCACAGAAAAAAGAAATACAAATGGCCCTTCACACAGAAAAACCATTCAACCTTAGTCATAATAATTGGGCATAGTAATTTTCACTTAACAAACTAACTAAAATACATAAGTATGACAACAGACTTGATATATTCACATGATACCTTACATGAATGTACAAGGTTGTCCACTATCTGGAATAGGAAAAAATTGAAAACAACCCAAGTGTCCAGCATTAGGGGACTGCTTAGCAAACCATATTATATCCACACAACTGCAGCTGAAATAAATAAATAAGAACAAAGAAACTCTCTATGTCCTGATTTGGAAATTTCCCTAGGATATTTTGTTAAATTTTAAAAAGCAAGATGCAAAACAATATTTTAAAACAACTTTATTAAGGTATAATTTTACAAATCGTACAATTTATCCATTCAGAATGTACAATTCATTTGTTTTTAGTCTATTACAGTATGATTTCTTAAAAATTAAAACATAAAGCTTGCCATTTTAACCATTTTAAGAGTGCAATTTAGTGGTGTTAATTGCATTCACGAGGTTGGGCAACCATCACCACTAGACATTTCCAAACTTTTTCACCACCTCAAACAGAAGTTGTAATCATCAAGCAATAACTTCTCTTTCTTCCTCTTCCCAGCCCGTGATAACCTGTATTCTACTTTCTGTCACCATGAATTTACCTATTCCAGATCTCATAAATAGGGTCATAAAATATTTGAACTTTTGTGTCTGGATTATTTTACTTTGCATAATGTTTTCAAGTTGAGCCACATTGTAGCATGTATCGGAACTTTATTTATTTGTGTAGCTGAATAACATTCCATTGTATGGATATATGTTTTGTTTGTCAACATCAGTTGATGGGCACTTGGGTTATTTCCATCTTTTGGCTATTGTGAACAAGGCAACAATGAACACTGACATATAAGACTCTGTTCAGTATGCTACCTTTTATGTAACAACCTTCAGACAAATACAAATATATATTTGCTTATAGCTTGTATCTGTATACTAAAACACTGTATAACAATACACATGAAACTGTAGGAGAGAAAAAATCACTTTCCCTTTACCCTTCTAGGTTCATGGATAAATGCTCTTGTAATAAAAGACAGGCACAGAACCACTAATTATTATCTTGTTTTCAGAATATCATCTTTATATGCTGTAAATGTTAACAAGGGAAAAACAAACAACATGTATATTTCCTGTATACGAGGGAGATACCCAGGAAAACTGAGTAGAACATCTCCAAGTGCCCCAAGCCACCACCTTAAATGCTATCGTTAGCTAATGACAAAGTATGGGGTAGCGAGAAGGTCAGGTAAGGGAAGTTACCGAGAAAAGGACAGTAAACAAGGGTAAGGTTATAATGCAGATTTAAGTTGTTGCCTTCTCCATTGAGTTTTTTGTGACTGAGTCATCTTTCTCTTCCTACCACAGAGAGTGAAACACACTTACAAATGGAGATCTCTTTTATAAAAGTAACCTTCCCTTACAAAAGAGTAAAATATACTTTGTTTTCAGAGATTCTCCTCTGTCCACAGCCACTCAAAAATAATCAGCTCAAAATAATCCTTATGACAGGGGGCATATTTTGGGTTGGCATATACCCTTTATTCCCACCTTTGACTTTAACTGATCCACCTTTAACTCAGTCCAGAAGTTGAGTTCATTGATTGCTCCATATCTCATGAACCAATCTCTTACTCCTGAAAATAAGTCTGTTGTGTCTGATTTCAGGCGGTGGTAATGCAGGTGGGCTTCCAAAGTTAGGCCTGTATGGGCAAGTTATCAGGTATTTAATAAGAGGCATTTCTATGTGTGGACAAAAAAGGGGCCATATATTAAACCTGACAAGCTCAGGGTAGGCCTGCCTGATGAGCCTTACAAACTCAGAGAACCTCAAGTAACCACACAAGATGGTATGAACCCCAAAATTCCTAGCTAAAAGCAAGTAATGGTGGGTAGTCACATCCCAGGTCTGTATCTTCCTTGACAAAGGTCAGTGTTTGCTTTAGTGAGCCTGTCTATTGTCTTTTTTTGCATCTAAGATAATATATCTTTGAAACGTCAGAATAATGTTTCTTTTCCAGACCCCTCAGGGCACACCCACTGAAACCAGGCGCAGAACCACTAGTTATTATCTTGTTCCCCGAATATCATCTCTATATGCTATAAATGTTAATTATTAATTATTTCATATCCACCAATGTAAAGGAAATATGTTTCTCTATTTTATGTTTTAATGCAATCCTAGAGATTTCCTGCTTTGTTTCCCCCCACACTCAATCACCACCAATAGGTTTCATGTAACCCTCTTTATATCTCCTCTTTTTATTCTAATGTATAAAATAAGTTGTAAAACTGCCATTCCCTGGAGCATGTTCTCAGTCTGTTGAGATTTTAGTTCCCAGCAATTGTCATCAGTTTGGCTCAAATAAACTCATGAAAATTCTCTAGAGGCTTGGACATTTTTTACACTGACATATGAAACAAAAGGAAAGCAAAGGTTAATGGTTAGAAGAAACTATAAGCTCAGTTTTTGAGTCTAGAGGGCAGTCAGTCAAGAAAATTTCTAGATGTTGGACTTGAAGCATCTTCAGACTGAGTGAGAGCAGGCAGTGACCACCTGGCAGATTTTCCTGGTTTACAGTCTGCATGTCATTGCGGATGTCATGAGTTACTCTACTGAACTCTCTGAATGGCACACACAGTAACAGGCACAAAGATTGTGAGCTCTTGTACTGCTTTCTCTGAAATTTATATCAAGTTGTCCAGCATTAGCTTTCAGGGCTTTGAGGAAAAGGCAGTTTTTGTTCCTATTGATTCCAAGTTGAAAAGGTTGGGGGTTGGGGATAGAAATGTTACTTTGAAGAGTGGTAGCTATATATTTGAGGGACGGTAACAAAACCACAAAGACAATTAATAAGACTAGAATCTAATATCCACAGGTGTGTTATAGTTACTTTTTACTGAAACATATTTTTCTCTTTGTAATCATTCCCATTTGTACCAAAGATTATCACAATAAAGCTAATTTGTTTGCAAAATTAGTCTAGTTTTATTAAACTTGGCCTGATTATTCATGTAATTGCAGCAAGGATAGCAACTGGCCATGTAGACTCTTTCAGTTTGCTTTGCTGGAATTTTTTATAAGGAATCTCAGATTGAACTCTTAAAAGTCTTTTAAGGCTAGAAAGCCAAGCCGAGGACTGGCCATGAGACTTGTCTGCAATACCTATAAATCTCCTCTCTTTTCAAAGTGCCAAGAATACTCTGAGATTCCTAGCCTTGCCAGGAAGTAACCTTCCTTACTCACTTGGTAAGGCTACTGGGAACCGTGTAATCAAAGTTCCAGGCTGTTTTTCCAAGGTGCTTTATTGGCTTCATAACATCAGCCTTCATTCCTTAAAGGTGCCTGGTCACGTCTGACTTTGCACATCATTCTCAAGTAGGACATTTCAGTCAAAGACTGGCTAATATAACCAATGTTTCTAGATGTGTCCTGTTACATGGGAATACATTTTTATTGAATTTATGCAAAGAAGTATGTTGCCATGAAAATAAGAATACTCAGTAAGAACTTCATAATTTTGGAGAGATATGGTAGGGAGGAAAAGATAAATGTTTCAATTCTGTTTACAAAGATAGATTCTGTTTACCAAATTGCTGCAATTTATAATTTGAGAGGTTTGAACACAAATCTCTGAAAACACAAAACATTAAATAATCAGCAGTGTTTCAAACAAAAAGTCATAAAAATTATGATTATCCTCATCAGTTCATTCAGTCCTATGTAATTGATTCTTGTTGGTCTTCATCTTCTGGTAGCAGTTTTTTGAATCCATATGTTTCTCCATTAGAGTTTTATAAATTCTTCCCCAGTTCAATAGTATAATCTGAAAGTTATGAGAAACTTGTACTTCTCAGAGTGCTTTACAAGGAATCTCTCTGTCTCTCCTTCAAACAATACAAATTTAATATCATATAGTTTTGGAGGTCAGGGGTCCTAAAATCCAGATGATGGAAGGGCTGAGTTCCTGTGGAGACTTCAGGGAACAGTACATTTCCTTGTCTTTTCTGGCTTCTGAAGGCGACTTGCATTCATTCAGTGGCTCATGGCTCCTCTCCCCATCTTTGAGGACAGCAATGCAGCATCTTCAAGTGTCTGGATTGTCCTTCTGTCCCTTTATCTTCTTTCTCTCCAAGCAATCTTTTTAGAGATAAAGCATTTTTGCAAAAGTATCAGAATAAAACTAAAACTGTCTGTAAATGACAATAAACTTGACAAGACAAAGAATTTATTATAATGTAATTTTCAAAGATATTCAGTTATTTTGTTGACATAAAAATTTTAAGAAAATAACTAGAATCACAATTGATAACATTATACAAAGACATATTAATTAGATTTTTAGGAACTTCATACAATTTCTAAAATACTTACATTAATAACATATATCCATACAAATATAACTTAAGAAAGTTTTGTATTCTTATTCGACAAGGCTTTTCATGTCATTTAACATGTAAAATAAGCTTAATTAGTTTAACATCACTCTTTTTTTAAGTATATTTTACCGATAATGCTATTACAGTTGTCCCATTTTTTTTCTCCCCTTTATTCCCCTCCATCATGCACCACCCCTCCCTCCAGCATTCCCCACTTACTTCATGTCCATGGGTCATACATATAAGTTCCTTGGCTTCTCCATTTCCTATACTATTCTTAACCTCCCCCTGTGTATTTTGTACCTACCAATTATGCTTCTTATTCCCTGTAACTTTCTCCCCCATTCTCCTCCTCCCCACTGATAACCCTCCATGTGATCTCCATTTCTGTGATTCTGTTCCTGTTCTAGTTGTTTGCTTAGTTGGTTTTTGTTTTTGTTTAGGTTCAGTTGTTGATAGTTGTGTTTGTTGTCATTTTAATGTTCATAATTTTGATCTTCTATTTCTTAAATAAGTCTCTTGAACATTTCATATAATAAGGGCTTAGTGATGATGAACTCCTTTAACTTGACCTTATCTGGGAGCACTTTATGTGCCCTTCCATTCTAAATGATAGCTTTGCTGGATAGAGTAATCTTGGATGTAGGTCCTTGTCTTTCACGACTTTGAATACTTCTTTCCAGCCTCTTCTTGCCTGTAAGATTTCTTTGGAGAAATCAGCTGATGTCTTATGGGAACTCCTTTGTAGGTAACTGCCTCCTTTTCTCTTGCGGCTTTTATGATTCTCTCCTTCTCTTTAATCTTGGGTTATGTAATTTTGATATATCTTGGTGTGTGCTTCCTTGGGACCAAATTCTTTGGGACTCTCTGAGCTTCCTGGACTTCCTGGAAGCCTATTCCTTTGCCAGATTGGGGAAGTTATCCTTCATTATTTTTAAAAATAAGTTTTCAGTTTCTTGCTCTCCCACATCTCCTTCTGGCACCCCTTTGATTCAGATGTTGAAACATTTAAAGTCGTCCCAGAGGTTCCTAAGCCTCTCATTTTTTGAATTCTTGTTTCCTTCATTCTGTTCTGGTTGAATATTTATTTCTTCTTTCTGCTCCAAATCATTGACTTGAGTCCTGGTTTCCTTCCCTTTACTGTTGGTTCCCTGTATAATTTTCTATATTTCACTTTGCATAGCCTTCACTTTTTCCTCTATTTTGCGACTATATTCAACCATATCTGTGAGCATCCAGATTACCAGTGTTTTGAACTCTGCATCTGATAGGTTGGCTATCTCCTCATCATTTAGTTCTTTTTTTGGATTCTTGAGCTGTCCTTTCGTTTGGGCCATATTTCTTTGTCTCAGTGTACTTGTTACATTGTAATGGGTAAGCCTTAAGTATTCACCAGGGTGGGGCAGCTCATGTCACTGCCTTGTGGTGCTGTGTTGGGGGGAGGGGTCAGAGAGGGAACAATGTAGCTTGGTCAGCTCTCGGATGGCTTTCAGTTACTTCCCCTACTCCCCCCAAAGAAATTGGGCCCTTCTGGTGCTGACTCTTGGGTGAGTGGGTTTGTGTACATTCTAAGACCCTGTGGGCCTCTCCAACAAACTTTCCTGTGAGGCTGAGAGTTTCTCTGCCACCACAACCCCCACAGGGGTTTATAGCCAGAGGTTTTGAGGCTTTCATTTCCCCATGCTGGAACCCTGGGTTCCGTAGTCTGTCTCACTCCCCTGTTTTTCCTCCTGGTTTATCCCCTTGCAAATGTGGGAATGCCTGGTCTGCCGGCCACTGTCTCACTTGCCCAGTCCTCCAGCTGCCACCTTGCTGCACATCCTCTCTGACTCAGCTGCCTGTCTCCACTCCTCCTACCAGTCTAAATGAATTTTCTTCTTTAACTCTTTGGTTGTTGGACTTCCATGCAATTCAATTTTCTGGAAATTCTGGTTGTTTTGTTTTAAAATTTGTTGTTATCCTTCTTTTGGTTGTGCAAGGAGGCAAGGTATATCTACCTATGCCTCCATCCATTAGGACTCTGGAATTCCTAATGTCACTCTTTCTATAAGGAGAAAGAACAAATTCTTTTTCCATGTTCCAAGAGCCCTCTGTGAATAAAATCTCAAAGTTAGTTCAACATCAAAAAGACTTCATTTAGATTTCATTTTGGGAAGTTTGTGAAAAATATCAAAAGGTTTGGACACTTGACTAAATAGAATCACAGATCATTATGAAACAAAATTTAATTATTTATTTAACCAAAGTGGCAATAAAAGATTTCAAAGGGAAATACAAAAGGTTACATAGTTGTGAGCAAAACTTAGCTCATTTAATATTGAGAAGACTCAGTGTTCTTAAGTAATCAAAGACCTCATGGTAAAAACAAAAAACAAAACATGAAGCAAGGAAATTATTTTGGTAAAACAAAATGTTTGCTTCCTAGGCAGTTTTCTTTAAAGGTAACAAACAAATAAAAAACAAAAAATCTTGTAACAATCTCCTATTATCCAATAGTACAAGAACACTGTGTCCTTTTAGAAGATGAAAGAAAAATTTTAGTTTTATATCACTATAGTATTAATATTAAAGCTTATTTTTAAAACCCTTATAATAAATTCATTCAATTTTAGCCAGCTTGACTACACGAAAATCCCTCTCTCTCTTTCTCCCTTTCACTTCCCAAATTTATATACCTACTTAGTTTGCCCTTATCCTCCTCTTTCCCATTCTGAAACAGCTAGTTGTTCTACTTTAGGACAAAATTGCTTTCTTTTCCCTTAAAAAAATGCATCTCCATTCCTCATATCTGTTTTTTTTAACCAAAATAATCTCTTTTTTGCATATAGAGTTATTTCCTTTATTATATCAATGTAAAAAAGTCGAAACCTGTAAGAATTATTATGAGTTTATTTGTGCCAAACTGATGACAATTGCTGAGTAGCAAAATCTCAACAGATTGAGAAAATGCTCCAGAAAATGCTGGTTTTGCACTTTATTTATACATTACAATCAAAGGAGGAGGTATAAGGTGTTACATGAAATCCATTGGTGATAGATTGGGGAGGCAGGAGAAAGCAAAGAGGGGAAATCTCTGGGCTTGGATACAAAGTAAAATGAATAGACACATAGTTCTTTTACATTTGTGGGTACAGTTTAGTTAGCAGTTAACAATTAACATGATTATAATAATGATAGGTTTTGTGTCTCTGCTGTGGTGCAGTGAGGGGTCAGGGGGAGGGGGAAAGGAAATTACCCTGACATTCCAAAGGTATGGTATCATATGAATAAAAAGATAATAGGTAGGCTCAGTTAAGAAGATATCAGTGTAAGACATGACTATCCACCATGACTTACCTTTAGTTAGAAAGTTTTAATTTCAGATGATCCCATGTGGTTACTTTAGGTCTTTGAATTTGTGAGACCTACTATGTAGGCCTCCCCTGAGCTTGTCAGGTTTTGTATGTGGTCCCGTATTTGTCCACAATTATTGATAGTAGTTTTAATTACATATATTAATTAAAATTCTTAATCCCTAAAAATCTTAATTTCTAGTGAAAACTAAGAATTAAGCATTTGTGAATTGGTGCACAAGAATTCTGCATTTTGGAATATTTATAAATGCATAATTTCTAGAAGTATATTCTTCTTCATAGTAAATTTTCAATGTGTCACAATGATGGGGGAACTCAAGAGTTAGAAAATTTTAGTTTTAGGTAATAGCTAATAAGCTTAGTAACCAATGCATGAAAAGAGCTATTGTGTCAGGAACTGAGGGCAAGACCTACCCTGACTCCAGGAGACCATAAGCATTTCAACCTTTGTGCCTCAGGAGGACTAGAAGCAATCAATATGGTATGTGAGCCACTGTACTCCAGGAAGAGATGCCCGGGACACAGATAAAGACCACCACCCAGGACAAAGATGAAAGAATGCTGCAGTTTTTATCTCATTAACTTTTTCCCTGACTTCCAAACTCCTTACTTACAGCTTTCTTCCCCTTATAAAAAGGGTCAGTTTGAAATGGAATGTAAGATGGTCTGTTAGGGTACAAACCCACTGTCTTCTCAGATGGCTGGCCATCTAAATAAAGTGCCCATAAAGATTCAATCCCTGTTTTTGCTTTTTGGGTCTGGTAGGTGACAGGCAACATGAACACTGGCTTTTCTGGTTTCATATTCTGGCCACTCCACCAGGACAAACTTGGGGACTTTCTGGGAAGTCTTGATATTTGGTGGGAAGTCTCATTGCCTGCTTGGACTGTGGGTGTAGATTTGGAGACTCCCTGGCAGCTGACAAAATTTCACTTGGGAACTCTCTTCCTCCTCCTCCTTGGACTCTTGGCACCTCCCATTGTCTTCACTTAGTTGAATCACTGTGCTTTCTGGTTCAGGTTAATGAACCGTCTGGTAGAATGGGGGGGAAAGCCTTTGTTCCAGGACACAGTCCTTTGGGGCAAGTTTTCGCTGATTGGTTGACCTATGCTTAAAATCCTGTGACTAAAAAGAAAGTGGTTTTTATCATAATACTGTTTGGTTTATGTATTTTATAATCTAGACTCAGAAGAGTGCTGACTGCTGAATGGGATTTAAAGAAATCACTGTATTATACTGCAATTAGAGTTGTTTTGTCAAAGATCAGAGAAGTGGGACAAAATGCCTTACTTAGAAGCCTTTATGTTTACATAATAAAAATTCAGAATTAAAATGAAATAAATTAATGGTCAAAAAAAGGGAATTTGCCTATGAAAGATAGCAGAAGCTCGGAGGAGAGGGTCCAGGAAGATATAGATATTATGGCTGCTGCGAGCCTGGTCAGGGTTTCCTCACCACCCCCACCACCCGCAGCCCTGGGGAATCTTCTTCCTTACTGAGCTGAGGGAACTGGGAAAGTTAGCCTGAACTGGCCTAACCTTCTTGAACCTGTCAGGGAACCAAATCCGGTAAACAACAAACCCCTAATGGGGCAGGACAATACCCTTTACGAAAACTTCCAGTGGGACTAGGGCCAGAGGGCCAGCCTGCTGAATTTTATTGGGCATATACTCCATTTTCTACATAGAAAAAAATCTAAAAGGACCAGAATATAGCTCTTTAAAATGGACAAAGAAGTGTACTCAGCCTTCTGAGTCCCCGAAGGCACACCCAGCTTCTGCAACTGGCTTCTGCACCAGCCTTGGGGCTTCCAGATCTACTAAAGCCCTTTCAATTATATGTTCATGAAAGGTAGGGCATTGCCCTAGGAGTCCTCACCCAAATGCTTAGTGACTCCCTGCAACCCATCACATACTTGTCAGAGAAACTAAATCGCACTGTCCAGAGGTGGCCAGCGTACTTGAGAGCGGTAGTCCCCACCGGCGAGTTCTTACAGGAGACTGAAAATTTTCCTTGGGACAGCCTATCACCATTTACACATCCCACCAAGTATGAGCCTGCTGAAGCAAAAAAGGAAATTTGTGACTCACTGTTGGAAGAATGGGCAGGTACCAAGACATTCTTCTCTACGGTCTCAACGTCTCCCTCAAAACTGTAAGTTAAATCATGCCTCCCTCCTCCCAGAGCCTGACTTGGCCATGCTAATGCATGACTGTACTAAAATAATTAATAAAGTTTATTCTAACAAAATTAATTTACAAAACCGTTCTCTAGGAAAGGCAGACTGGACTGTATATGCAGATGGAAGCAGTTACATGGACAAAGGAAATCAAAAGGCTTATTATTCACTTGTGACTTAAAAAACTAGTAGAGGCCAAGGCCTTATCACCCAGAACCTCTGCTCAGAAAGTTGAACTGATTGCACCAAAAAGAGCACTGGAATTGTCACAGAAAAAAAGTAAGTATGTATACCAACTCAAGATAGGCTTTCCTAATTTTGCAATCACATGGTTCCATCTAAAAAGAAAAAAAACCTGTAAACCTCCAATAACAAAAAAGATTAAACATATTACCAAACAACCGTAGGGGTCCCGCTGCCCACTGCCACCCTTTAGGCAAAATTCCAGAGGCAAAGATTTAGTGATAGAGAAAAGAAGTCTTTATTTAGAAGCTTTACAATTTTGGAATAATAGCTTTTCACATGCATTAGTCAGTTAAGCCTATCAATTAAGGCTAAACTCTTTACCTCCTGAGTTTCCCTATCATTCCCTTTGTTAGTTTTTATCTTATTTCTATGGGATTTGTTTACAAATTAAAACAACGTAAGATACAAAAGCTACACAATCTTGGAAAAATGGCAGGTTTCTGTCTCAGAACCCATCCCCTCTAGAATACCCAAAGAAGAATAACCCTGCCACCCTCTGCCAGGCCAGCCTATCCTAGGCTGTGCCCGGAGTCCTTCCCATGCAAAGTACCATTGATTGGGAAATGCCCGAAGCTGCAGCAGGATCGTCCAGGTATCCTCGAGGAAGAGAGCCTGAGGGCCAGAGCCAGCCCCCGCTCTCCACGAGCCTGAGAGTGCTTCTTTAATTTCAAATCTTCTCACCCAGAATTCCATAAACTCTGGAAGCATTCAGCTTCTCAGCCAATCCTGTCCTAGGCTATTTATCATTGCCTTGGGCAACCTCCTCCTACGTCCCTTCCCTATTCACTCCTAGTGATTTCATCCGCTCTCTCTGTATCAAGCATGCAGCAAAAATTTAAAAATTATTAAAAGCGGTTCAGGTACCTTTACAGGTGGCAGTTACACACTAACCCCAGGCATCAGAAATAGGACACTTCAGTGTCTAACGGAAACAGCCTGGCTGATTGAGCAGCGAAAGAGGCTGCTAAAGGAACATTTATACTTTTATTCTAGACTTGTCACAATTCAATCTTGGATATTTAAGTGCAGACTTAAGAGAAAAGCTGCTAAAGGTGGGGTTTTGATGAAGAAACTGATAGTGGAGGGAGAAAGAATAAGAAAGGAGTTACGCTGCTTCCTGAGCATTTAGTAAAGCCCGTCATGAAGCATTCGCATGAGGCCACTTACCATGGAAGAGACTCATTAACCGCCTATATTAAACTGTGGCTCACAGGTCCTGGGATTTCTAAAGCCATAGGAAAAGTAGCAGCAAGATGTGCTGAGTGCCAGAACAGCCCCAAGACAGGTCCCCATAAAAAGAAAGAAGGGAAACAATACCTAGGGCAGTGCGCATTTGAGGTCTGACAAATAGACTTTACCCAGATGTCGAGGGTCT
>PVJD01017010.1:0-18970 GCA_004026545.1 Mormoops blainvillei
ACTATCTGGCCTGGAGTACTGACCTGAGCAAGAATATTAGGGCATCAGGACAGAATGTTCAGTGACTGTGGGAACTGCAAAATCTCAGGCTGTTAGGTGCACAGGGCGGTCCTTGAAACCTAGAAAAGGCGGGTTCTTCTTTCTCCTGTCCTTCTGCAGAAGGGAAAAACAAATGGGAATGTGTTTTGTAGTTCACTCCGGTTCCCTGAAAACCTCCAGAGAAGTGATAAACAGATCTTTGCATCCTGGTGCTGGCTAATTTGTTTTCAATAGGTTTCAATCAATTACGTGGGGTCCTTGGGAAGGGGAAGTGCACCAGTAATTGGCTAAAATAAATCACTCAGCACTTCAAAAACAGCTCTCCTCTGAGATGCGAGCAGCCCAGCCTTCGATTCTTAATAAACAGGCGCGTTTGTCCCCACCCCCTGGGTCCCCAAGGGTCCAGGAGGCGGGGCACTGGGTGGCAGTGATGGATTCGGCCACCCCACAGAGGTCACCTGAGTCTGGCATGCCAGTCCTCCTCCTGTGTTCCCGTATGGGTGCCCTGAGGCTGCATAACAAAGTGCCAGAATTGGGGGCTTGAACGACAGAAATCTGTCCTCTCACAGTGTGGGAGGGCAGAAGCCTGAGATCGGGGTCGGCAGGGCCCGCCTGCTCCCTCTGAGGCCTCTAGGAGGATCCTTCCTGCTTTTTCCAGCTACTGGTGGTGGCCAGCCGTCCTTGGCGTTCCTTGGTTTGTGGCCACGTCCCTCCAGTGTCTGCCTCTGTTGTCACATGACCTTCTCCCTGTGTCTTCCTGAGTCCCTTCTAAGAGCTCACGCCTTCTTCCCAGCTCACATCTCAGTCACATCTGCAAAGCCCTATTTCCAAGCAGGACCACATTCAGAGATACTGGGATTCGGGCTTTGGCATATTTTCGGGGGACACATTCAGCCCACCACCCCCTTTTTGGGTGAGGGCCTCGAGGGTGGGCTTCCTGTTGACTTATGCCGTGCCCCCCGTTTGTGGGTGGGAATGGGACCTCGTCCCCAACCTGGTGCCCCAGGAGCACGGGGCCCTGCCTTGTCCCCTCCTCCCTCCTTTGGAGATTTGGTTCCTTCAGATGAGTGGCTTTATCTCCGAATTTCCATCGGGCCCTGGCAAAGCTGTCTTCCAAGGGCTGGGGTTGGGCATGAGGGAAGCATGAAGGTGGAGGGTGACTGAGGTTCAGTAGGGGGCCCACCTGGCACGGGCCCCGTTCAGTGTTCATGAAAATCATCTGTGAGCTGAGCGAATGCGCCAAACGCATCACAGGAAGCTCAGCAGGGAGTTCTCTCTGGCGGTAAGATCCCAGGAGGTGGGGAAAGGACTGCAGTGGTAGGTGGCTCAGTCAGGGACAGTGGGAAGGGGGTGTGTACCAAGGGAAGGCGGCCTGCAGCGGGGTAAACAGAGACCCCTGCCCCTACCCTGGCGCAGCCAGAGGAGCAGATAAGCACTTGGGCTTGGGGGCTGAGGCCTGAGGTTCAGAAAAGCCATGCTGAAGCCTTATGCCCTGTGGTCACGAGGACCTGGCTATGCATCATCAGCTTGGACCTTGGCAGCCGCCCTGGAGGCCACCGTGACCCTTCCTGACTTCCTGGGTAAGGGAACCAGGAGCGGCATCCTGTCTGTGTTTCCCACGCACTCCACTGGTTTCAGTTCGTCGGCTCCTACCTACTGCCTCCCTATGTAGGAGGAAGTAGGATTTTTCCCATTTTACAGATGAGGAAAACTGAGGCAAGATTACGGCACTGGACACCCCAGCAGGGAGCCACCTGGCCCCACGCCCCCTGCTCACCTGTCGAGGCAGAGAGAGGGTCCGAGGGAAACTGGCCATCCATGCAGCCATTCGGCACTGGGGCTGGCCGGAGCCGAGGTTTCCCAGTTGTGGTCTGGTTCTCAGCCTGTCTGCTGTCCTGTGGGTCCTCGGTTCTCAAGGTCATGTGTTAGCCTCAGACTCTGAAAGAAGTTGGGAAAGGAGGGCTTAGCGGTCAGAGGTAAGGCCGCCCCGGACCCATGATGAAGTCACACACCAGGGGTGTTTGTGGGGCGGGGAAGGGCCACATCCAGCCTAATTGCCCATGGGGGTCTCCTTGAAGCCTAAACAAGATCTGCCTGGTACAGAGACAGGTGGTGGCCCTTGGGGACCGGATGTGGCCTCAGGTGGTGATGAGGATTATCAGAGGGAAAAGGGAGGATGCAGGGATGGGCCGGGTGATAGGCAAAAAGGTCAGGGGAGGTCCCCTCGGAGGAGACGACTAAGCTGGCGCCTGAAGAAAGATGGGCAGGAAGCCACGTCGGCCTCGGGGGAAGGTAGTTGCGGCAGCAGGAGCAGGACGTGCAGAGCTTCCTGACACGAACAGCGAGGCACAGAACCCACTGACCGAGGAGCCGCAAATTCCCGGAGCCAGGATTCTCTCTTCCCCGTGGCTTTCCCTGACATCTATGTCTCACTCGTTTCTGACACCACACTGCCTGCCCGGTGACCCTGGGGGGAGGCAGCCCCCGGCTGGAAAGGGCAGGGGCAGGTGTGATGCCTGCTGCCTGGCTGTCTCCCCACCAGCCGCCCCGGCGCTCGCCTGCCCCTCTGCCCTGGCCGCCCATCGTCATGCTGTCCCGTGCTCCTCGAAGGAGCTCGGCCCCTGCTCTGAGCCAGGTCAGAGCCCCCGTGAAATTACAGCTGTAAGACACGGCGAGGGGGAGCGGGGCCTCTCGCCCTGCCTGTAATTATAGCCCACAAAGTGCAGATTGCCGCAGTCCAATTAATTAAACAAGGCAGCGACCCAAATTATGATCCCTTGCCTCGTACTGAGCAGTATTTTTAACCTTAACTGTCGCGGCTGAGCTTAAATTTCCTATCTGGACAGAAGTGTCACCCGCGGGAGGAGCAGTGCTGAACTGAACCTCACAGGTGACAGACCCTGTAATTAGAAACGGTAGTGTCCCCGAGACTGGTCTTTAAAACTGTCAGGAGCCAAACAGCCGTCATTTGATACAAGACTATCATTACCCACGAACCTATTAGCTGCAGGTAAATAACATATTATGCCAGGGACAGAAAGCAGGCAGTTTGGGGAATTCGCTGACACTTATTAGGACCAGCAGCGCAAAAGATGGATGGTCATCTTCGCTGTCCCTTCATTAAGAGGCAGGGTCAGGTGTGGCTGTGGTCTCAGAAGGGGGCCTAGGCTGCTGACCCTGCAGAAGCCCTGCCTCCTTCGTTCACAGCGGCCCCCTGCCTCCCACCACGCTGCCCGCACACGTCCTCCAGCCCATGGGTAACACTGATCCCGATGGGGCGGGAGGACTCGGGAGACCTGCTGTGTGCCAACCCCTGGGCTGAAGGGGATGGCGGGCGGGGCAGACACTCAGCTCAGCAGAGGGCATCTCAGTGGGAAGGGACCTGGACCCTCCCCAGTGGGGCTACCCTCAAAGCCTGGGCTCTGGGGGGGTGGGCGGTAGAACTGCACTTGGCCGTTTGTAAAACCTGTTTGGCCAAGTGCATTTAAACTGCCTTATGCTTTTCTTTCCCCTTTCCTTGTGCAATCATAAAGCCAGATTTGGAAAGGCTTTTCGAGGCCCTGGAGGCCTGGTTTCCCACAATGCAAGGGGAAGACCAGCCCTGACTACAGAGCGCATCGTCAAACTTACGGTGATGGGACTGCCATTCTGTTGTGCGTCAGGAGAATGTAGTCAGCATGTGAAGCCCACGCTTGGGGTCTTGGGTGTCTAGGCTCAGGATGAACCACCTGTGGCTCCTGAGTGCTTGAAATGTGCCCAGCGCGGCCCAGGAACTGAGTTTTTCATTTTATTTCATTTTAGTGTTTGAATGTATTAGATAGCCGCAGCCCCTCCTTGTGAACATGGAGGGAGGGCGTTGCAGACTGCTGGGGTCCGCGCTCAGCCCATAGAGGTAAAGTGGGGCTCACCCGAGGAAGGAGGGAGGGCTATTCCAGGAAAAGGGGACCAGGCCATCAAAGGAGGGAGTGGGAAGGGAAGACCAGGGCCCGTTGGACCTCAGGAGACTCCTGGAGTGGCCAGCGTAGAGTGAGGAAGGAAGAATGGAACGAGCGGTTGGCCCAGGTGAGAAAAGCCTGGAGGGCCGTTCTCAGGGCCCAGGTGTTTTTGTGCAGGTGGAATAATTGACATCAAGGTGGTTTTGAGCCTGGGGAGGTGGTGGTGGGGCAGTAACACTGATAATGACAGCTAATGTTTATTAGCCATGTACCTGGCACTGTGCTAAGCCCTTCAGACAGCGGATCATTCATTCGCTCATTCATCAGCTGTTCTGAGAGCTCCTGCTGTTTGGTGGGAGAGGCAGGCAGAGGTAGAGGCGGCTTTGCTCTCCCGAGCCTGGCAGCTCGGTGAGGGGAGCAACAGAAGCCCTGCATCCACACCGTCTCCGGTTTCCCGCCCTCCCCATGTGCCCGAGTACCCTGGGCCAATGCCCCCTTTCCTCCAGAGTCACGGACCAGATCTGCATGCGCACTGTCCTCCAAACTTGGAATCCGCAGTCGTGCTGGGCCAGGGGGCTCTTCTTCCTTCCCTAGGTGGTGCATGTGTGGGGGCTGCAGTTTTGCAAGAGCATGTCATGGTGACATATTTGGTTGGCCTGGCTGTCTGGCTGGGAAGATCCATCAGACGGCGTCCTCGACGCTCGCCAGCCTGAACCACGTTTTAATTTGCCAGTCTGTGGGTTTCCTATACACGTATTCATCTATATTTGTGTCAGGCGAGATTGCTTTTGTCTTCCTCTGCCTGCTAATAAATCCCTCTGTAGATCTCTGGCCTCCGCATTCCACTTACTTGGTATCCGGTTTGGAAATTGAGTTGGGGGTTGTGGTGACTCCGAGGGAAAACAACTCCAGAAGCCGAACCCTGGCCATCTCTCTTCCCCCAGCTTCTGAGGCTGCTGGGCTGAGGGTGCGAGGGCCGCTGGGCATGGCCAGGCCCCACAGTGGGGGCCACAGGGCCACTGCTGCTCCCCAAAGGGCTGCTATACACCTGGCCAGGGCTGCCATAACAAAGTGCCTGGACCAAGTGGCCGAAACAATAGAGGTTTATTTTCTCACAGTTCTGGAAGCTGGAAGCCTGAGATCAAGGTGTCGGCAGGGTTGGTTTCTCCTGAGGCCTCTCTCCTTGATTGAATTAGAGCCCCCTAGGATGACCTCATTTAATTTACCGTATTTTGCTCTGTAAAATGTGCACTTTTTGCCCAAATTTTTGAGGGAAAAATAAGGATGTGCATTATACATGGGTTGCACTACTTCTGTATCTGTATAAATGTTTTAAGTTCTTTTATTTATGCTTATGTGTTATAAGTGTAACCCTAGAAAGCAATAACAATATCCGTAAGCAAAATAATACCCTGGAATATGATAATCAGTTTCGTTTCTAAATATAAGTAAATAAATAATTGAATTAAAAAGTTAAAATGAAAGATTTTTCTTTTCCTCAAAGTTCGGGCCAAAAACGTGGGTGCATATTATACACGGCAAAATACGGTGATCACCTCTTTAAAGGCCCTATCTCCAGATACGGCCACATTCTGAGGTACTGGGGGTTAGGACTTCAACTTACGGATTCTAGGGGAAAACAATTCAGCTCATAACAGGTGCCACTTTTTTCAGTTGCCTTTGCAGTTGGCAGTCATCAGAAAAGCATGTAGATATGTGCCCCTCTTGTGTTTACAAGCTGAACTCACTGTGTAACCAGTACCGAGATAAGAAACGAAGTCCAGTTAGCTCCCAGAAGCCCCCTTTGGCTCCTGGTCAGCCACTGTCACCCTGAGGTAGTCACTGCCCTAACTTCTAATCCCATGAGGTCATTTTTTAGAACCAGTGATGTTCCAAAGTGACATATTCTGGGTGGCTTCTACCTAATAACTGCTACATTCCAGCACCACCAGGGGCAGGATGGGGAGAAGCAGAGACAGCTCAGGCCGGGCAACAAGCCATCTGGGGGCTTTGCAGGTGGGCTGCCTGCGGGAGGAGATGTGGTCCAGCTGTTCCCTTGACCATTCCCTGGGCGTGCCTCAGGGTGGGGTCGATCTCTGAGTCCTCCAGCAGCTGCTTCTCAGACACGTGGCAACGGTTACGCAGAAACACGGGCCGGAAGCAAAGAGGTCACCCTGTACACTTGATGTGCTGAGGCAAGTTGAGTTCTTGGTTTGTTTTCATCCTCAGTGAAATTCACGGGCACTTAATAGTGCCTTTTGTCTTTTACCTGCATCCTGGCACCCTGAACATGACATTCAGAACTGTTCATAAACGTCTCTGTGCCCTGCGTTGTGTTGCATCTTTTGGGGGAATATTGTGTGTATGTTGGGTCTGTGACCTCAGGAAGCTGACAGTCAGAGTGTGGATGGGAAGGCACAGGCTGAGTGCTGGCTGGTTGGAATGCATTAGATCTGACAGTAGGGACTGGAGTTGGGAGAAGATGGCCAGAGCAGGGGACAGGGACTTGAACCAGGACCTGAAGGAAAGAGGGGATTAGGATGACCTCAGTGGACAAGAGGAGGGGTGCAGCGCAGAGAAAGGCTGGGAGGCTGGACCCAGCAGGGCTTTCAAGAGACAGGGAGCATGGCCTGCCCACATGATGGGAGCCAGGGTTTTCGTGGGCACATGTGGAAACAACGCTGGCTAACCAGGTTGGATCTGTGCCATGGACAAATCTGAAAGCTGGACTTCGGGAAGAGTTATGGGGAGTTCTGGTTGTGGAGAGTTTGTGCTGCCGGGACTCTGAAGGCCCTGAGACGCGCTTCTGGAACAGCTTCTGAGACTGCCTGCACCTCACGCAGAACTGCAGGGTGGTGGCCGCCTGGGTGACCCCCTCTGAGATGAGTTGTGTTCATCTCGGGGCCCAGAGCTCCAGAGGTAGGGCCCGATGCCCAGAATCATGGTGGACGGGGGAGGCCCATGTTACCAAGGAGGAGGCCAAGGGCCTCTCCAGGCCACTGCAAGCCTCGTGAACCTCCTGGAAGGGGCCACCTTCCTCAGCTCAAGTCCCTGGTTGCTCCCAGACTGAGTCCTGCAGCCCCGAGGTCTGGGATCCACTTGGCTGGTTTTGTACCCTGACGTCAGCTTACCTGATGTTGAGTGGGCACCTAATAACTGTGGAATTCCACGGAATTAGGAAACGAGAGGCTCCATCTGAGGTAGAACAATGGCAGACTGGCCAGGCTGCGGGGGGTGGGGGCCCACTGCTAGCCTGCCGCCTCTGCCACCTGTCTGCCCCCCCGGCCCCCCCACACTCATACAGCTTACAGAGAGCCTCCTTCACAAGGACGCCTGTGAGTACCAGCCCCTCCTTCCCCCACCACAGACTGCAGGAGGCTTTGAGGTGTTAAGATTCGAGGCCCCCAGCCCCCACATCCAGATTGCCCTCCTGATCTCTCCGTCCCCTGCAGACGGTCTCTCTGACAGAACCTGACAAGAGCCATTTCCAAGATGGATTGATTCAATTTAGCACAAATTTTTGCTGGATTTGGTGACGTATGGCTCCCTGTTGGAACCGCATCGAATGTGACTCCAAAGAGAGAGGGTTTATTAGGCCAGGCAGCGCCGAGCAGGTGGGGCCCGGGGGAGGGGGGGCACTGAGTGCCTCCAGCACGGCCACCATCTTGTGTGCTTGTGCTGGGGTCCCCCCAGGCCCCCACCTGCCCCCCAGCTCTCCAGTCATTAGGGGGCTGCTCAGCCCTGCTTAGAAGGAGAGGCCAGTGAGCGGGCTTTTCATTGCACCCCAGGGCCTGGATTTCCATTTTATTCCCAGAAGCAAAGTTTTGCTATTGCTGAGGGCCCCACCGTGGGAGACCCAGAGCTAACGACTTCTTCCCTCTGGGCTGATAAATTCTTAATGGAGTTGCAGCTCCGGCAGGCACAGAGCTTGCCCAGGCTCACCCCAGCCCAGAGCCAGTGCCCCAGCTGTGTGTGTGTGTGTGTGTGTGTGTGTGTGTGTGTGTGTGTATGCATGCGTGCGTGCACAGCCCGCACAGCCTGCCTAGACGGGGCACACGCACCACAGTCGGTGGCCTTGCTTGGTGCTCGAAGCCGGATCCTCAGCAAGGGCTGGGGGCTGCCTCTGATGGCCACTGCTGGCAGAAAACACTAGGTGGGGGAGGGGACCCCGCCTTAGTCAGGGATGTGGGACCCCCGAGTATGGGCACCCTCCCACAGCTCTCACTCCCCAGAAGCAAAAGTCAAAGTCACAGCTGGAACGAGGAAGCCCTTTGAGACCCGCCCCCCCACAAAGCCTCCTCCCTCCTCCCTCCCGCATCCACCTCTGACCCCCTTTCATCCGCTTCACTCCCGCCATGGCGGCCTCCTGCTGTTCTGTGGACCTTCCAGGCACATGCCCAGCCGCAGGGCCTGTGCACCTGCTGTCCTGTCTGGAATGTTCTCCCTGGGATTGCTATTGCGTAGATCTTCATTGCTTATGCTCCTGGCTCCTTCAGGTCTTTATTCAAAAGCCAGCAGCCCCACGAGGTCCAGGGTGTGGACGTTTAACACCAAACCCCTCTCCTGGCTTTATGGGTTTCCCTTTGTACTAATCGCTCTTTAACCACATATACATGGGAGCTCTGTGGACACAGGGGTAGCTCTGTCTCTTTACTGCCGTGTCCCCAACACCCCGACCAGTGCCTGGCACTCAGAAAGTGTCAGACAGATGAAGAGGTTGCAGGATAGCGACTGGCTTTCGTGTCCGTCTTCGCTGGACGTAGAGAAGCAGGAGCCTGGCTCGATTTCCCTCCATATGTGTGGTGGGCTGGAAAGTGGCCCCCAGAGCACGTCTGTGTCTTAATGCCAGCAACCTGTGGGTGCGACCTGATGCGGACAAGGGGCCGTGGCTGATGTGATTAAGTTAGGGATCCTGAGATGAGGGCACCCTGGATGATCCAAGTGGGCCCTAACTGCAGTGACAGGTGTCCTCACAGACGCAGGCGGAGAGCGATCGGAGACACAGGTGGAGAAGGCTGCGTGACCACCGAGGCAGAGA
Source organism: Mormoops blainvillei (assembly GCA_004026545.1). Taxonomy (NCBI): domain Eukaryota; kingdom Metazoa; phylum Chordata; class Mammalia; order Chiroptera; family Mormoopidae; genus Mormoops; species Mormoops blainvillei. Next base: position 9,013 of record PVJD01017010.1, read on the forward strand.
CTGGAGAGAGATGTTCATGAGTCGGGGAGCACCTGCAGGTGCTGGGAGCTGGAAGAATCAAGGAAGGATCCTCCCCTAGAGCCTCCATTGGGAGCACAGTCCTGCCCACACCTGAATTTCACCCCGGTGTCACTGATTTCCAACTTCTGCCCTCCAGAACCATGAGGGAGTAAGTCTGTATTGTCTAGCCCACCAAGTCCGGGGCCATTTGTTGTGGCAACCACATTAAGCTAATGCAGCGCCTGGCATGACTGAATATGCCATATAGATGAGCTCCAGCATCAGGGCTGGGGCCCGACAGGCGGCGTAGACGTCACCCTCCCCCAATGGCCGAGTCAGGGTCTTTCTGAGTACCGAAGCTGTGGATTGGGGTGGCTTCTGGGGGCAAGGTGGTGGAGAGGGTGGACGCGGTATGTGGGTGGGAGAGGAGGGGAGAGAATGCACCCAGATGTGAGGCACCTACAGGGAGCACTGTCCCTTGTGCCCCCAACCTGGCTCAGCCCCACCGTGGGGATCATTAAACCTCAACCATGAAGCAAGGGTGCCCGAGGGTCTCACTCAGCCCTGGGGTCATCCTGGAGCTCAGCAGGGTCCCCTCAGAACTGAGCTTGGGCCTTGAGCCACATTCCTGTGGCCCAGAAGGAACAGAACAGGTGACCAGGAAGGAACCGGAGTGGGTGATAGGGCCTGGCAGCTGAAGGTAGGCTGTCGGGCCACAGGGCAGAATCCAGCACTGAAGCCTGGGTCTTCCAGGAGGGACCCAGCCCCGCCGCTCTCCAGGCGCGGAGGGCCACAGGCAGCCTGGTAGTGATTTCCCCACATCCTTGCCATCACCATTTGTCTGCTTGGTTGGAACCCCAAGCTTCAAAGAGCCAACGTGCTAATCCAGCCCCTTCTCAGTATTTGGGGGGGGGGGGTTGCTTTTGATATGTGTGGCGTTTTCTCCCTCTCTTTTGAGGCAAATGGCTGATTGATTGCTTTTCATCTCCTACTTTGAGTAGCTGTAAGAGCTACTTTATATAAACATCAATTACCAGTGCGTAATAAATTAGGGTCCCTCACACCACACGCATTAGAGTCCAGCCCGATATCAAAGTACTCCCATCACTGGGGACAGGAAGGGTGGGGGCTGATTAGCTGTGCGATTCTGGCAGAGACTCAATGCTAATTTAATTGCAAATTTTGCAGGAAGGCGGAGGACAGAGGGACCCCAATCTCACCTGTCCCCTTCGAGCATGGGGACCGTTGGGCAGGTTGCTGGCCAGGGCCTTCAGAAAATCCATCTCACCCTTCTGACACTAAATCCCGGCATTTGGCATGGAGGTCACCTTGGGGACCTCTGGAAACCTTGGAAACACCTCTGTGCTCTCATCTGTCTGCTTTCTCAGGACCAAGCAGCTGCATCGCTCTAAACCTGTTCTCTTTTCTCTTCTTTCTCCTGCTCCTCATCCTGAACTCGTGCACGGGCATCCCCGTGCCTCCCTTCAGTGGGCATCTCCTTCCCTTGTTTGCCTAGATTCTAGAAGGACTTGGGGGCACCTCAGCCTCACCCGTCCACCGGGAGCAGAAGGACCTTCCTACCCTGCGTGCACTTGCAGCTGCCCCGCTCTGGCACTCTCCACTGCTTGCTCTTGGAGGCCCCCAGGGTGTACATCCCAGAGGGGCTGGTGGGTTGGCCGCACCCTCCACTGACCTTAGAGCCCCCACTCCTCACAGTGGGATAAACACAGGTCTTGGGGAGGACCCGGGATCTGCGTTTCTTCTCCAAAGTGATGCTGATGTGTGGGGACCCCACTTTGCAAACCAACAGCTGCTGGAACCCCTGGGGGCTCTCTAAAAACTAAAGATCCCCAAGGTTCCAAAGGCGATCCCAGGGAGCATGTGACCAGGGCTCTCAAGCATCCTGGAGAGCCGGAGGGCTCCCCTTGGGTGCTGAGGTCAGGGTCACTGCTCCTAGCATCTCGGCCCAGGATCCTCTGCCCACCCGGCCTCACCCCTGCTCTCTTCCTCTCCTCATCTTCCCTTCTCCCTCCCCTCCCTCTCCCTTCTCCCCACACCCAGGCCACAGCTCTGGCCAGGAGCCACTAGGGCGTCCCTGAGACAACCCAACTGCTACTCCCATTCCCCCCTTCACGGGACCCTCTTCCCTCCCTTCTGCCTGGTGAATCCTGCCCCCAGGGTGACCCCTGCCCTTGAACCTTCCTCCACTCCAGTACAGCTCTTGGAGGAGGGAAGAAGGCAACCAGGCCCGGGGGAGGGGCGGGCAGGCCTGGCTTTGCAGCCCCTGGGCCTGGCCCTGCTGGGAGCAGCGAACCCGCTGGAGGTTTGGCGCCGTCCCCTAAGAGACTGCCAAGCCCCGTTTCTCACAGGCAGGCGCCTGCCGAGCTCAGAGACTCCAGCCCGTTGTTCCTGGGCAGGGCCCTGTGGCCAGAATCCGTCACAGGATGGTGCTTTCTCAGGTCCAAACCACAAGACCTGGCTGCGAGCACTTGCTCCCCTCCCGAGGTTCCAGAGTCCCTAGCACCCACCCCAAACAGCTGCCTCCTCTCCCTCTTGTCCCTCCTCTCTCCAATGCCTGTGTCTGCCCCAGGGCTTGCAGAGATCCTGGGAGCGAGGTCAGGGTTGGTGAGTCAGAGGCTTGGCAAGAATGGCTGTGTATCTGCGTGTACACGTATATGTAGGGACAGGGCATGTGCACACCTGTGTGCAGGCACATTTATGTCTGGTTACACAGTGTGAGTACATGTGAATGTGCGCACGCGGATATCTCCGTGCATGTTTGTGAGCATGGGTGTGTGGGTGTGCATCCTTAGGTGGGTGTCCAAGTGCACCTGAGTGTGTATGTGTGCGTGCACACACATGTGTGTATGCATCTCTGTTCGCGTGTGAGCCCATGTGTTTGCACTCACACGTGTGTGCTTGTGTGTGCACACACTTCTCCCTCCTGTTCCCCGGGTGACTCCCATTGATGAACGAGCACTGATGTTCCCCAAGCAGCATTCCAGCTTCCTGAAGTCATAGTTTCCATCCGCAGGCACCGCCTGCCTCTGCCCCGCGCCTGTCCCTGTCCCCAGAGGCCTGCGCTGCAGCCTGCGGGGTGCCCAGGGGGCCTGGTCTCAGCCCACACTGCCTCCTACGGCCCCTCTTGCAGGCCCTCTGTAGACTCCTGCTTGACAGGGTTAAGTAGCAGCAAGCTGGGTCCTCACAGGGAGGAAATACAACTGCTCCTGTTAGCTCGTGGCCTGGGGTCACCTAGAGCCTGCTTATGAGCTCTGGCAGCTGGCAGGCGGGGTGGGGGTATGAGAGGAGGGCAGCAGCCCCGGAAAGAAGGGCCAGAGGCTGCTCCCAGCTCACACCTGCCTTTTCTCAGGGCTCAGGGTGGTATTTTCTGTGTGGGGGGAGACTGCCTGAGCAGGCAGGGGGCCAGGGATGTCCCCATGTTCTTCAAGGGTGCCCTGGGGCTGGCTATGTAGAGCTGGGCTCTGAGGATCTAATCAGGCGGGTCCCATGGGGACCCCCAGCATACATGGGCAGGGCCTTCTAGACACCCCCAAAACATGGGGAGGAGGCTTAATTTCCTCCCATCTCTTCTGCCAAGACCTTAAGCCAACTTGCCACCCTTCTAGTTCTGTGGCTAGTGGGTATCCCACACCCAGCTCTCAGGACTCCACTCCTGGCCCAGCCTTCTTACCACTGGGCAGATGGGACGGCAGGTGGGGGCAGTCGGGCTGGATGCAGAGGAGAAATGCCCAGCACCTGGCAGCAGGTATGGCTGGGAAGGAAGGCCGTAGAGCTTTAGGCAGAGGGTGCCAGCCCTGTGGTCAGCTGCCCCGTGGGCATCCCCTGTCTTCACTCAGGTCCCTCCCTTCTGCTAGAACTTCCTCAGAGCAAAGTCTCTGGCCCCTGCCTGCAGACAGGTCATTGCGCGTGAGCTTTGCTGGCCACGTCCCATCATATGCGCACTCCCGGGAGGCAAGAGGAAGCAGAGACCCCCGGCTCCCAGAGATGGCGCTGGGTTTCATGCTTCGGCCCAGCTACTTAACCTCCCTGTGCCACGGCTTCCTCGCCTCTGAAATGGGGCTCTAGGCCTGGTGGTGACAGAAAGAGCTTCTGTGTATAAAAACTTCCAGAGTATTCATTCCAGGGCACAGAATGGAAGCCCACTGCATGTTAGTATCTCTGCTGTTTGTCTTGAAACCAGGTAAAGACATCCTCACATCGGGCCATAGCCCAGAACCGCCCCCCTCCCCTGCTCTCGGGTCTTACACTGAAGCTATTTGCCTGGAGAAAGAAAATGGCCGGTGTGCATCCCGTCCCCCCCAAAAAAACACCCCTGTGCTCCTCCACTAGCCCTCCTCTCCTAAGCCAGTTCTCTCCCCTCCATCCTGAGCAGCTTTTTTTTTTATCTTGCCAGCAGAGCATCTTCCAGTCCATCATTCCATTTCATTTCTGGTCTTCGGAGAGTGACATTTACATATTAATATTTTCTGAGGGAGCCCCGTGCAGGCAGGAGCAAGTGTCTGCCTCGTGGCCTCACATCATGCGCGGGAGATAAAGCGCCGGCTCCTCCATGAATAACGGCGGGTGAAAGCCGCGTGGCTGTGAAAGGCCGCACATTTGCCCTGTCAGCATGTGGTACATCTGCTCAACAACTGATTTAGCGCTCCTTTCTCCTCCCAAGGTTTATCTCCACTTACAGGGGACGCACTCTTTGTGAGGGCCTGTCTCTCTGCTCTGCCTCCCTGTCACTTCCTGCCACCATCCCTGGAGCGGGGGGCCAGAGACGGCTCCCAGCCTGCATTGCAGTGTCCGGCGCTATTAGCTGGAGCCAGGCGCAGCATGGGTGCCAGCCGGGTTATCTCTCCCCTGCAGAGGCCGCGGCTATGGCCCTGCTATCCCTGACCACCTGGGCATCTGGCCTTGCTGGTCCAGGGTGACCCTGGGGACAGCTGCCCTGGCATGTGCAGGGGTGCTCTGGGAGTGACCAATGAGTTCCGTTCCCATGGGGTACCGAGGGCTTGGGAGAGGACTTGGGGGCGTCTCTGGGCAATGAAGACGTTCCTCATGGGTGGTGTAGGGCCGGCCACAGCAGTGGGCCATGGAAGGAACCGTGGAAAACTGGCGACAAGACACTGACTGCATGGCTAGGACTGCGCTGTGCACTTCTGTCCACATCATCTCACTGCACACACCGGGGGAACTGAGGCACAGAGAAGGGAAGTGATTTGGTCAGGGACACACAGCTGGGAACCAACACCAGGCTGCACAGGAATGCTCCAGGATGGCCGTGTTCAGGTTCCAGTCCCAGCTCTGCCTTAGGCCAGCTGTCACCCTCTCTGAGACTCAGTTTCCTCTGCTGTGAGGTGGGGGTAATATACCATGCAGGGGGGAGGTTCAAAGTCATCCCAAAGCCGACACTCGGTGTGTATGATTTCGTCTTCAGCTGCTTGGTGTGCAGGGTGCACTCCTGGGGGGTTCGACTGTGTTTAGAACCCACGTGGTATTAAAAGGGCAAAGGACCTGTTGTCATTAAACATGAGACTTGCCTCACCCACCTGAGATGCTCACCCAGGAAGTGCAAGTCTTACTTCCCCAGCTTGCCAGAGGGTCTCCCTCTCCCCATCTGTCTGTCTGTCAGTATGTTTCTGGCACTCTTTAATCCGTGAAGGCACACTGTGTGCCTACCCAAACCCATGGTTGTGAGGATAGAGATCCTGGTATCTGCACCAGGATGGGTCACGCAAGCCCTCGGGAAATACCGATTCCTGTTCCCAACCCGAGGCCTGGATGGGGGAGACTGGAACCTCAGGGAAGAGCCCCAATGCAGCTCTGTTCTCCGTCCCTGACTCCCTGGAAGAGCCCTTACACCCCCCTGTGATGATGGAGTGCTCTGCGTCTGCACTGTGCAGTACAGCAGTACAGCAGCCACCAGCCATGTGTGGTTATCGATCACTTAAAATATGACTCGTGCAAGCGGGGACTTGGGATGTCATTTAATGCTAATCGATTTAAGTGGGAACGTCCACACGTGGCTCCGGGCCACCGCGTTGAGCAGTGCCGCTGCGGGGGCTGGTCTCCCTGGCGTAGGACCAGCCTGCCTAGGTGTGGGTCCCAGCCCCTCCCCTACTGTGTTTGACCGCAGACCATTTCCTTTTCTGTGGGCCTCAGTTTCCCCTCTGAGCAATTGGGATAACAAAGCAACTACCTCATAGGGTTGCTGGGAGAGCTCGATGAGACCCATGTCCAGGATGGGGTGGGCTTAGGCCCTTGTAAATGTTTGCAGCTTTGACCTTTTCATCATTATTCCCTTTGTCACCCTCATGCATGGCTGAGGTGCCCCGAGTGCCCCCCATCCTCCCTGAGGCTGGTAGTCTGCGATTCTAGAAGCCTGGTGGCTGTGGATGAGGAGTGGGGCAGGGCCTGTCCCTCGTGCACCCTGGACAGGGGGAGGGTCCCTCGTGACCCACATGCTTTGTGCTCTGGCCTTTCTGGTGCCCAGGGAGACTGGGACCCCCAAGGGAAGAGGGGGAGGGGCTCTGGGTAAGATGGGCGGGGGCTCTGGGAAGGTGGAGGGGAACAGGGAGTAGGGCATTGTTTCTGCCGCGGTTCCTGAGAGCAGAGGAGAGCCTGGCCCCCTGAGGCGCCTGGACAGCTGGCTAGCACCTCTGGGAAGAGACTGGTGCAAAGGCCTTTGCTCCAGGGGCCCGGAGGCTCGGGGAGTGAGTCTGGGGTCTTCAGGAAGGCCTCCAGGATTAACACGGTTGCAGCGGAAACTCTGATCTGGGGCTGCCCTTCTGCCCTCACCAGACCAGGAGGCTCCTGACGCTCTGACTGCTGAGTGCGGTCCAGCGATGCTTACTGGAGTCCCAGGGCAGAGGGCAGAGGGCAGAGGGCACTGGGCCCAGGCCTGGAATAGTTTTCTGCCTAGACTTAGAGATTTAAATCTGAAGAACGACACTGTACCTACACTTTACCCCAAGCTCGCTTTCGAGGAAGCAGAGCCCAAAGTAAGTGACTCCGCCGGGATTGGATCCTAAGCCACTTGCCTCTGGGTCCCGAGCTGTCCTCCTGGCCAGCCTCCCTGATACTCCCCGGGCCCTCCCTCCAACCCGGAGCAGAATGCTGCCCAGAGTTGGGCCTGTGGACAGTAAGAGGCCTGGGCTCTAGGACCAGCTTCACCTGCTGCAAACTTGTTCTGAGCATGTTCAAGATCTCTGTGGACCTCAGTTTCTTCCTCTATGCAGCTGTGTCCCCCAAACCCCCTTCCTACTCAGGTGCCCTTCCACTGCATTGGAGAAAGTGTGTTTGCAGCCTCCCTGTCCCTCAGCATCTCAGCGGGCGGGAAGGGGTTTCCAGCCCCAGCCCCAGCCCTGCAGGAGAAGGAAGGATGTGCATTGGGGGCAGGGACCTGGCTATGGGCCACCCTCTCTGTCTCAGTGTTCTCACCCTGTAAAATCCGGAGCGTGCTGGCGCTCAGCCCAGGGGTCTTGAAGGGTTTCCACATACTGTTCTAAGATCCTCTGCTAATGAGGGCCCTGGCAGTGCCGAGTGTTCCCGTGCCTGTGCGTGCCAGCGAGAAACCGGGCACAACTCACAGAAGTGAGTGGTATCTTCGAGCCAGTGTAAGTGGCAGGGAGCGGGCCCTTGGCCCCCTGCCTGCGGAGCCTCTCCAGGGCCTCCTAAAATTTCCAGGATCCCTCATGGGGTGAGGGTATTTGGAAGCCAGGCCGGGCATTGCCAGCTGGGCGACCCCCTCCCTCTCTGAAGCTCAGTTTCCCCATCTGTGACAGGGGATGCCTAAACTGTGACTGGGAGGGTGGTAGCTGTAAGGATTTCATTAGGTGACCGGCAGCCCCCCCCACCCCCCCCACGCCTCCGGCCTTAGTGGATGTTAGGAAGTAGAATCTCCTCCCCTCCACCTCCCCCAGGCTCCAGGGTGAGTTGTGGGATTTGCCAGGAAGTGGCTCATCCATTAATCCTCTGTCTTCTCCCGCCGTTAAGATCGGCCAGCAGCAAAAGAGAAAATGATGGGGCTGACCTTCCCCACTGCGGAGCCCTTCGATGTCAACAGGTGTGAAAGATGAGCCCAGCTCAGCCCCAGGCCCACCTTTTCCCAGCACCCCAAGGGTGCAGACCTCCCTCCTCTCTGTGCCTGTCTAGTCCCTGCCCACCTTCCTTCCTGAGGCACTGTGACTCCCTTCCCTGCAGAAGGAAGGCTTCCCTGGCCTCCTCAGTCCACGGGCTCACTGCCACCCTCAGGGCCCCTGCATTGTGTGTTCACATGGTGCCTTTTGGGCTGTAAGTAGAAGCAGCGCAGGTCCTGGGGCTCTGGCTCTGGGGTGGATGATTACCCGACCCTGCTTTTGGGGAACGAGACACCCAGAAGAAGCAGCTATAGAGAGACACCCAGAAGAAGCAGCTATAGAGTAAGAAGAGAGGATTCGAACCTCGGAGGACCTGTGTGTGTGTGTGTGTGTGTGTGTGTGTGTGTGTGTGTGTGTTCCCACCTCTCTAGCACAGCTCGCTCTTCTGCTTTTGTTAAAACCCCATCTCTGCCCTCTCTACACTCTGGCAGGTGCTGGGTAAATATTTGTTGACTGACCGACTGATGAAATAGCCTCTGGGTTGAGAGGGGTTGGCCTGGAGAGTCTCCAGGGACTGATTAAGGAGCCCCAGTGGGGGCCTGAGAAGGAAGCAGGGCTGGGGGCACCGCAAGCTGTCTCTCCCCTCTGCTTCTGCCGCCAACCTTGGGGGCTGGGGCTGATATAATTCCAGGGAGAAGCAGGCAGGGGATAGGGCCCCTCACTCTTGGCTGCCTATGCCTGAGAACCTTCCATGGGCTCCAGATGTCACCCCACAGGCTCCCTGGACCCTGGGAGAATGGAGAACTCCAAATGTTCACCAACCTGTGTCATCCTATCCCCAGGGGAGAGGCTTGCCGCGCCCCACTCAGCGGTTCGTAGCCAGGGAGCGGATGGGCAGCAGTAAGGACAGGTGGGCCTTCGGGACCAGATGCTGGGTGTCAGCAGCCCCAGACTGAGCCTGGGGTCAGGCTTCCAAGGCTCTGCTTGCCAAAGGCCAGGGGCCGGGCTGCTCCGTCGGTTCTCCTGCCCAGTGCAAGGTCCCTGGGGCTTTTCCGGGGTGACGCTGTTTTCCTCACACCTGAGTGCCTAGGATGGGGACCCACAAGAAGCCCCCACCCTCCTGGTTCCCTGCCACATCGTGGGCCATTGCCCCCGGGGTGGGGCATCCACTTTTCAAGCTTCCTCGGTCCTCTGACAGCAACACAGCCTGCAAGTGGCCTGCTCTGTGGCCAGTGGGTAGGCAGGCTGGTGACTCTTTGCCCCTCGGTCAGCAGAGGAGGTAATGCAAGGGCCGGAGGCATGGCTAGCGCTCAGGCCCTGAGACCAGATATACCTAGGATCTGATTGTAGTCAGGCCTCTTGTTGGTTGTATGGCTTCAGGAAAGGAACTTAGTCTCTTCCGGGCCTCTGTTTGCCCATCTAGACATGGGGGCTGCTTACAGAACGAGCTGACCTGCCTTTAAAGATGATTCTGGCACGTCAGAAGCACTCAGAAATATTAGTGTGGTCCTGATGATTCTTTCGGTTGTTAGATGGGGCTCGGAGGGTTGCCCTGGGAGTGCAGAGGCCACCTGTGGCACCTGTATGAGACAACCTCCTGTCCTGGGTAGGAGGGGCTGGAGGCTGGGTGGTGCCTCCGTGGGGCTGGTGGACAGTCTGGGGCAGAGAACCCAGCAGGGCGGGCGGGGCGGGGCTGTGCCATGTGGTTTGCTGGCAAGAGCCAGGATGCCAGGTATGTTGATATGGTTCCAACCTGTTCACATTCCTCACCTGGGAAGCCCGGGGCCAGACCTGTAATTATAAGGTGGGGAGGGTAGAAGGGCCAGCCAGTTTCCCACAGGACATCCTGTGTGTGTGAGAGGCAGGGGCAGGGC
>PVJD01017011.1:0-18960 GCA_004026545.1 Mormoops blainvillei
TTAGGTAGAGCTGCTTTGACTTCCTGTCATGTTAGTGTGGCCTAGTGTAGTAGGTGTTCTATAGGTTCCAGTGCCACAGCCTCCCCTCTCACCCATACTGAGCACTCGAGGTGCGCTCTTCATGTGGCCTGAGTGTACCATCCTCTTGTGGTTGAGCATTGATTGCTGTTGGCAGGTCAATGGGAGGGATTTGCCCAGGCCAGTCAACTGCAAGGACTTGCTGTGCCTACTGACCTCCAACCTCCGTGGAGGATCAGCTGTGCTGGGAACCATTCCACGGTGCAGGACTTACTTTAGCAGGGCTCTGCTGCTCGCTGACTCCACCCCTTGAATGTGCTGCTTGTGAAGGTGGTTGGGTGGTAGTGCTCCAACGTCGTCTGTAGCTGTCCACTGGGTGTGTTGACCCTTGTGTTTCCTCGGTGGTGCAGGCCAAGGTCAGCCACCACCTGTGTTTTGCCAGGGGCCACCCTGCCTGAGCTACAAAGCAATCTGAGATGGCTGCTACTTGTTCTGGGCTTGCAGATTCCCAGGCAAAGCCGAGCTGTGAATCTAGGATGGTTGCTGCTAGTGCCGGGCTTGGTGCTCAGGGAGACCAGCTGTTGCTTTTTTGATAGGCTTTAGGAAGTTCTTGACCTAATATATTATGAGGTATAAACTAATATTTTGCAAATACATGATTTTAATGGCTTTATAAAACTCTTGTAAAGTTATATCGGGATTTATTTAACTGTTCCCCTATTCAATATTTACATCATTCCAAATTATTTGATGTATGTCACATGGAATGGTCTTATATATATTAATCTTTTTGTAAATCTTAGTGAAATTGCTAATTGAACAGTATGAATTATTTTGTACTCTTGTTATGTATTCCTAAATTGTTTCTAGAAAGGCTATTCAAATTTACATTTCTACCAGGCATAAATGAATAGTAATCATTTAGAACCATCACCAAAACTAAATATCATAATTAAAAAATATTTGCCAAATTGAGTGAAAAACTGTACGTTGCTTTTTTTTATACTTATTTGCTTACTAATTATGTTAAACAGTTTTAATACATATGGATCTTTTGTGTTTGTCCATTTTTTGTTCACATTTTTACTTATTTTTTATATTACAGGGATAGTATTTTTAAAAAAAATTTTAAAGATCTTGTTATATGTTTACATTAACCCTGTGTCAACTTTGTTAAAATTTGCAGTTTTTCCCCAAACTTTCCAGTTGCCTTTAAATTTTGTCTCACAATATTTCCAGATGAGATAAAGTTTTATCGTTTATTAGTTTTTGTGGAAAGTTGGTTAAGCCATTTAAACTAGAGTTTCCTATTAGATAGAGAAGTTTTACTTTAGTTCCTCCATGGAAACACAGGAAGCATAGTAATTGTAATATTGACTCAGGAGAAATTATACATGTAGTGCTATTCATAATCCCTGGCTTCCATTCAAATGGAGCTAGCTTTTTATTTTCATATTCTGCTTCCTGATTCTCCATGTGTGACAATCTCTTGGTAGATTGCAGTCTGCTTTTATATTTGTGGTTGGAGCTGATCCAGTTACTCTTGCTTTCTAGGGGGGAGTTCCCTGTCAGGTACATGCATTGTCTTGGAGCTCTTGTAATGGTGGAACAATACATGCCCACGTGTAGGATATTCAAGTTTCCTAAGACTCAAGTGGGTCATATCCATGTCATCAAACCAAAGCATATTAAATATGAAAGTGACCTTAAAGATCATGGTCCAAAAATCTCACTGTGCATATAATTTAAGCCCAGAGACACTGATTTTGCTTTCTTGCTCAGGCACACAGACTTTATTGAAGAATGGTTAACTTGGTTGATTTCCTGATAGCCACATTATGTTACAGAGACTTTGTTGGTATTGATCTCATTATACATTTACTTTTGTATGGAAATATAATATTTTTATCTAATAAGCCAGGCTATAATAATGTACATCTGTTTCATTTCATAAAACTTTTTATAGGATGAGACGTGACAAATAACCTAGCCATCTGAGGGTTTTTTTTCCAGAATGCAATCAGTGTCTGTGGTGATATTCTATCTATGGCATTATTATGAAAAACTTTTTTTAAAACATATTATATGGTTAACATACTCAGATAAAAAAATTGGGTTTTATAGCTTACATAATTGAACAAACTCATCACAGTCCATTGGGGTGATACTTAACTTATTAGTCTCACAGCAGATTGGATTAGCCATCATTTAATAGCTTGGGATGTTGTGGTATAAATATATGTTTGGTCCTCAGATGAAATATATTATTTCTTCCTGATGTGATAGGACTATAGCTCATATCATCAGATGTCAGGGCTCTGAGCAAGCCTGACTCTGGGTGTTTTATCTTTTCCTGTGAATTAAGACATGTACTTGTATTGAATGTATGTGAATATCATGTATAGCTCTGCTTTATTAGTCTGTATTTGGGTTATTTTGAATGTTTTTAATTTTAATATGTAGATTGACACATTTTTATACATGCTGCTGGAAGCGTTTTTGCACTGATACACTTTAGAAATCAAAATAATAAATAATACATATGGTGTTCATTGCTTTTTCTATTTGCAGTCATTTTTGGATGAGTATAACTTTTCACTGGAAGTGTTGGTAATATGGTTTTAATTTTTCTCTTCTCTTTTTTTCTAGTTTTAAAATAATAATAAAAATTTAGCTTTTAAGACAGGCCTGAGATTTCCTATTCTGAAAATATATACTGCACTTTTTAAATAGACTGTCTTTTTTAGAGCAGGTTTAGACTTATAGAAAAGTTTAAAAAGTTCAGATTTCTCATATACTGCTTCCGTACCCCCACAGAATTCCCCTTATAATTAGTATCTTGCATTAATGATGTACATTGGTCATGAATGATGAACCAGTATTGATATGTTATTTTTAACTGAACTCCATAGGTTTCATCAGGGTTCATCCTTTTGTTGTGTAGTTCTATGGGTTTTGATAAATCCATAATGTCCTGTATACCATAAACTGATATTTGACTTAGTCTTTGATAATGGTACTGTCATCTCTTGGTTCATTCATTCATTCATCCATTTTGATCATATGCATTTGAGTGCTCCAGTAACTATTTATTGAGTGCTCTTTGTGTTAAGAGACTGACAGATGCTGCAAGAAGTCACCACCCTATTCATCTCCGGTGATGAAATGAGCTCATGTGTGACAGAGTCTTTAAAAGGGAAAGCACTTTCCTGACACAATGTTGTAATAAGTAACTGATTACTGATTTCAGGTATCTGCTTCTGAAGTTTTTTCCTAAGCTAAAACATTTAGAAATCAAATGCAAATGTATATGATCAGGGGTCATATGTAACAATTATATTTTAGGCATTTATTGGAAAAATTTCTGGTAACATATAATCATCGAAAACTGAATCTAGAAGAAACAAAAAGCCTATATAGACTGATAACAATCAGTGAAATTGAAGCAGTAATCAAAAAACTCCCAGCAAACAAAGCCATGGACTGAATGGCCACATAGATGAATTTTACCAAACATTTAGGGAAAAGCTTAATCTTATCCTTCTCAAAGTTTTCTAAAAAATTCAGGAAGAAGGAAGAGTTCCAAAGTCTTTTTATGTGGCCATTATTATCCTAATTCCAAAACCAGCTAAAGACACAACAAAGACAGAAACTACAGGCTAATATCGCTGATAAACATAGATACCAAAATCCTCAACAGAATATTGGCAAATGGCATGCAGCAATACATTAGAAAGATTGTACATCATGATCACATGGGATTCATCCCAAGGATGCAAGGATGGTACAATATTTGCAAATTAATAAACATATCACATAAACAAAAGTCAAAAATCACATGATCATATAAATAGAGACTGAAAAAGCATTTGTTAAAGTAAAGCACCCATATAAGATAAAAATTCTCAGCAAAGTGGGAATAGAGGGAGCATACCTCAACATAATAAAGGCCATATACAAGAAACCTACAGCTAACATCATACTCAATAGGCAAAAACTAAAAGCTTTCCAAGTAAGTTCAGGAACAAGACAATGGTGTCCACTTTCACCACTTTTGTTCAACATAAAATAAAACATAATTATTCAACATTGGAAGTCCTAGCCACAACAATCAGACAAGAAAAAGAAATAAAAGACATCCAACTTGGAAAGGAGGAAGTAAAACTGTCATTATTTGCAGATGACATGATAGTGTACATAGAAAACCCTATGGTCCCACCAAGAAACTATTCAACCTATTAAGTGAATTTGGCTAAATAGCAGGATACAAAGTCAATATTCAGAAATTGAAGGCATTTTTGTACACCAACAATGAAATAACAGAAACGGAAACAAGGATAAAATTCCCATTTACTATAACAACAAGGAAAATAAAGTACCCTGGAATATACTTAACCAAGGAGATTAAAAAAACAACAGAAAACAACTGTTCTTGGTGCACTATAAGACACTGAAGAAAGAAATTGAGGAAGATACAAACAAATGGAAGTGTATACCATTGTTCGTGGATTGGTAGAATTAACATCATTAAAATGTCCATACTACCTAAAGCAATCTATAGATTCAATGCAATCCCTATTATAATACCAATGACATATTTCACAGATTTAGAGCAAATATTTCAAAAATTTATACGGAACGAAAAATAATCCCAAATAGCCATAGCAATTTTGAGAAAGAAGAGCAAATTAGGAGGGATCACAATACTTGGTATAAAACTATAATGCAACACCACTGTAATCAAAACAGCCTGGTACTGGACTAAGGACAGACATATAGATCACTGGAACAGAATAGAGAGCCCAGAAATAAACCCATGTCTCTATGGTCAATTAATATTTGACAAAGGGGGCAGATGTATAAAATGGAGTAAAAATAGCCTCTTCAACAAATAGTGTTGGGAAATCTGGACAGATACATGGGGAAAAAAAGGAAACTCAACCACCAACTTACACCATACACCAGAATAAACTCTGAATGGATAAATGTAAATCATAACACCGTAAAAGTCCTAGAGGAAAACTTGGGCAGGAAAATCTCAGATATCCCAGGTGCCAATATTTTTGGTGATACATCCTCTAGGGCAAGGAAAATAAAAGAAATTAAACAAATGGAACTACATCAAATTAAAAAGCTTCTCCATTGCTAAAAACATCATCAAAATGAAAAGGGAGCCAAACATATGGGAAAACATATTTGCTAACCATACGCTGGACAAAGGTTTGATCTCCAAAATATGTATGGAACTCATATTAGTCAACACCAGGAAGACAAACAATCCAATTAAAAAGTGGGCAAGGGACTTGAACAGACACTTCTCCAAGGAGGACATACAGAGGGCCCAGAGACATATGAAAGGATGCTCAGCATCAATAGCCATCAGAGAGATGGAAATTGAAACTACAAATTAAAACCTTACACCAGGTCAGAATGGTCATCAGTAATAAAATCAACAATCAAGAACTGCTGGCGAGTTGTGGAGAAAAAGGAACCCTAGTACGCTCTTGGTGGAAATGCATACTGGTGCAGCCACTGTGGAAAACAGTATGGAATTACCTTAGAAAACTAAAAATGGAACTGCCTTTTGACCTGGCAATTCCACTGCTGGGATTATACCCTAAGAATCCTGAAACTCCAATTCAGAAGAACCTATGCACCCCAATGTTCACAGCAGCACAATGTACAATGGCCATGTGTTGGAAGCAACCTAAGTACCCATCTGTAAATGAGTGGATCAAAGAACTGTGGTACATTTATGAAAAGGAATACTACACAGCAGAAAGAAAGGAGCTCCTAGCTTTTGTTACAACATGGATGGAACTGAAGAGTATTATGCTAAGTGAAATAAGCCAGGCCTTGAAAGACAAATACCATATTATCTCACCTATAACAGGAACCTAATGAACAAAACAAACAAATGAGCCACATAGAACCAGAGGCATGGAAACAAGGAACAAAGTGACACTAACCGATGGGGAGGCGGTGGGGAGGTAAGGGAGGAAAGTAGGAGAAGGACCTAGTTAAAGAAAAAGTATAACTGACCCATGGACATGGGCAACATGGTGGGGATTGTCAGCGGAAGCGGGGGTTTGTTGGGGCAGGGGAGACCAATGCGGGGAAAATTGGGACAAGTGTAGCAGAACAACAATGATACCACCAAAAAAGAATTTGTTTTTAACTGATATATCCCTAAGGATAATTCTGGGTGTTTGGTTTATTTGGGGATTTTTGGAATGCACACATAAAATACATATGTAAATTTAATAAAAAAATCCAATGAAGATGGTTTTATTTTTTAAACCACTTTAAATTTTGGATTTTTAAAGCATGCTTGACTGGCAATATCTGTACATCAAAACACATGGACATTGATTCTTATGGTTCACATGTACTTATTTAGATGTTTAAAATGATATTTATTTTGTTTTATTCAGATGACATGATAGTGTACATACAAGACCCTATAGGCTGCACCAAAAAACTACTTGACCTAATGAGTGAGTTTGGCAAAATAGTGGTATGCAAAGTTAATAGTCAGAAATTGAAGGCATTTTTGTACACCAACAATGAAATATAAGAAACAGGAATTAGGAACAAAATGCCATTTGATATAGCAACAAGTAAAATAAAGTACCTGGGAATAAACCTAACCAAGGATTTAAAATGCCCGTACTCAGAAAGCTGGCAAAACCAAGTGGAAATTTTTTTTTTTTTTGTAATTAAGATCTCAAATTTATGGCTGCAAATGCTTCTGGGATTAGAACTGCTGTTTCAAACAAGTGATTTTTGTGTGTGTGTGTGAATGTGAGCATGCTTTACCAATTTTAGCATTTCAGTTTTAGAGAACCTAAGATGACTCATTTTTATCAAAAAGCTTTATCTCTCTGAACTCTTTTGCTTGACAGAGAGGATTTGATGCCTCTTTGAAAACCCTTCTGGTGCTTTGCCCCATAGTGTTTTAGTTTCCCTATAGTAAAAATGGTATTGAGAACTGAAAGGTCAAAGCAGAGGGAGTTTCATAGCTTGGGATGCTTTAAGTTTCATGAATTTATTTTGTATTTAAATACTGGAGGTGAGGGCAGGGGAAATGAAGTAACGTTCTGATATTATTCATTTTTTTTCTGTTGGGATAGTCAGTTGTCCATAATACCAGTTTACTTCTTTATATAAAAATAACAGTATTTTCCATTTTCTGGAGAATAATTTTAATTCTACATTGCACAGATTTAGTAGGAACGATTTGTATGTAGACATGTGTTAAAGTATTTATAAAATATTTTAAGGGCCATGCATGAAGACTGTATGTAACTATACTACTATAAAATAACACTACCAATACAAGTGAGATATTAAAAAAAGAAAAAAATCTACTTGCCATCTAGTAGTGAGCAGAGACTTTCCCTAATTTGCATTTAGAAAGCTGTAAATAAAAATGCTAACAGGAAGGCAAACAATTTATGCCAGTGGTGCTGGCATGGTAAATACAACTTGCTTACTTGATGTAATTTTAAATAAATACTCTTGACATTAAGATATCATGCTTTGTGATCATGTAATGGAGAACCACAAAATATTAGAAACATGTTTGAAATGGGTCTAGTTTTGACCACAGTGCAATATTACTTGCATGCTTCTGTGTCTTCAAATTAATTTGCAACATCTCCATATACAGAAATAGACATATAAAGAAAAACAAATAACTTGTTTTTCTATAAGAGTGTCATTTCTTTTGTGAACCATTATAACAATTTTCTACCTGGGGGTACAACAAAGAAATATATAATGTTTTTTCATCTTC
Organism: Mormoops blainvillei; assembly: GCA_004026545.1. Lineage (NCBI taxonomy): Eukaryota > Metazoa > Chordata > Mammalia > Chiroptera > Mormoopidae > Mormoops > Mormoops blainvillei. The sequence continues at coordinate 7,817 of PVJD01017011.1, forward strand.
CAAAATACTTTGCTGTATAAAAAGAAATTGTAATTTTGCATTAAAAGAAAAAAAGAATCCACTAAACTGCTCCATATATATTTTTGTGTTAATCCTACACACGACCAAATAGATAGTACTGTCTTATAAATTTCCTAGTATCTCCTCTTTAGCACAGCTAATTCATGCTTTTTCTCTTATTCAACTTTTTTTGTGTCCCACTTTTCAATCACCAAAGCACACACCGCACAGACACATAGACACATAGAGAAACACAGACATGTAGAACAGTTCAATTAGGGATCCCTTTAACTTCTGCAACTTTACCAAATTACTCTGCCTCTGCATCCATGTTTTCTATTACTATGAACAAAAAGAATCCCTACACCTATGGAAGAGTAACCTGTCCACTTGACAGGTTACTAGTTCAAGTATACATCTAGTTGAGATGTGTACTTAATAAGAACAGTTTAAATGGGATGACATTAATGATGGCTAGCTATGATTATAATGAATTTTTGAAACAATATTTAGATTTACATAATACCCTTTATCTAAAAGAGCATGTTGTAAAGAAATGTATAAATACAAGCTATTTTAAAATAAATAGTTCAAATATATACAGTTATAATCATTCCCTTGAAAAAGATGTTTTCTACTCTGTTTCATAGAAACAGTATATAAAGGATTTACTTGAGACATTTCAGATTGTTGAAGTTAGCCAACTATTCAATATCTATGTATTGGTTCATTATTAAAATGGACTCATAAATTTCTATTTTTCAAAAGTGTTACTATTCATTACTATACTAAATTATTTTGGTGCTCAATTTTTACCAGATTTGGCCAGAGAGAGCCCCCCCAAGCTAGTCTTGTGACATACCTCCTCTCCCTTATCTTTTTTTAGCAGTACCTTATTTTTCAATATAAAGACTATTTTAGTTTCATTTGGTACCTACCCTTCTGTAGCACTGAAATCAGCTATTTTTCTAAGGGTCCTGGTTTCTTTTAGTGGGTAATTGTATCGATAGCTAGATACTAGATGTGTGTTCCTAGTCACTAGAATGCAAGAAAAGTTACTTTTAAATTAACAGAGCACAAAATGTTAAAAATGTAATTAGAATATGTAATTAGCAAAATCATGGAATTTCATTTTTACATATATCCCATTGGTGTGATAGAGATGTGAAATGGTTTCAAACCCACATGTGCTAGCCTAATTAAAATTAATAATAGTTTAATTTTTAAAATAATAGTGTGTAAGTTGAGGACATAGCAAATATTTACCTGCCCTAACATAATGAAAATATTGCTAATATATGTAATGATCATATATTAATACTCTATTTGAGTTGCTTTTGTGACTCAGTTAATTAAATAAGAAATTAAAATATGAAACAGAATTGGAGCAGGGACTTAGAAAACAGAGTCTACTTCCACCTCAAAAAGTCACAGTTAAACAATAGATTTAATAATCCACTATGGGGTACTATAGGTGGTCACAACTCTACTTTAACTTATTTACTTTTTGAACTTTAAAAATCCCTCGAATTATGGGGCTGCATAGAGTTTTTTCTATGTATAAATACTTCTTTGATTTTTTGGATGTACCTTTATTGTAGTTGGAAAATAACAGTTGATGAAACAAACTTGTACACATTCATTGAATTGAATAATTCAACTAAAATCATTTTAAAACTCCTACATTTAATATTCCACCACATTTTCTGAAATCACTTTTGCATTGCTTGATATTTGACCTTTCTAGAATTCAGCATAAACTGAGTTACAGCAACAGAAACCTAGTTAATACACTTAGGTACTTTTTTATTACACTCGGGATATTAGTTGAGTACTTACTATATCCAAGGCACTGTCCCGGGAACTAATTTTTTTTAAAGTTGTGGGAATTACTCATGTTTCCAATGAAGTTGGTAGTAGTATTTGCTCCCTCCCTAGTCAACTGCATTGACTAGCTTGTCAGATGTATTACTCACTCGTTAGGTTGCTAAGGCACAAGGCCAGAGCTTGAGGTTTATAACATAATGACATTTAACGTTCTTCTTCAATTCATTATCAGTGCCATATCTGGTTGTGAAAACAGATACGCTTTTTAACTTTTTTTCTCAAAATATATTTTTCCTAAAATCCCATATTTTTTAGCTATTGTTTTCTTTAAAACATGTCTTAGAATTGATGGTGTACTGTTTTCCCCTTTACTATGGCAGTGATAATCACATGCTTGCTTTTTGAAGCATTTTCTTGATATGTCTGAACTGGGTACATTTTTTACCCACTACTTCTTTTTCATTCATCTTTTCCTTTTATTGCCTCTTGCTTTCTGAATAATCATGTATTTTCACTTGATTCATTAAGTAGTAGTAGTATAATTATGAGAGTATAGTAAATGAATTTCTTTTAGGTTGACCAGTCTATATGAGACTTCAACAACTTACAAACAATTGAACCGTGTCTGCTAATTTGTTTTTTACACCCCTCTAGAAAGGAAGCAATCTAATTACCACTGAAACTAGTCATGTTTGGTTTCATTCAGATGTATCAGTTTTGTGAAACCATACAAAGATATTCACATAGGTTAAGGGAACAGAAGAACTTTGTTATGCTCTTTGGGTGTTACCTTAAATCATTACCTCGGGATCATATTTAATATGTCCATCTGATTTATGATTTTTTGTAGTTCTTTTATTTGTCTCATCCTTGGAAAACTTGGAATTTATTTCTATTTTATTTTTTACACTGTCTCAATGGTTATCTCTGCATTCATTACTGTTAGTAGTGTTAATTACTGAATATAAATCAGATAAAGTAGAATACTGTGTTTTCAATTTTCAATCATGTGGCTTGAAGGAGGAAACGTGACTTGCAGGTTTAGTTTTAAAAACTATCAATTTCTATACATTCTTAAAACACTGTAGTTTTGGGTCTTGCATAATATCTAGAACAACGTGAATGTTAAATATACTTTCATTCTCATTTTTCTTATTGATTTAAAAAGACATTAATTTTTACAGCAAATCACATTTCTCTCTTTCTGGTCATCTATCATATAATTAAGATGATATGAAAGACCGATTAGAATAGTTAAGTCGTTAAGATTTTATTTCTTAATTGTACAATCTTCCTTGGCAGGGTTGTTAACTTCTATGATATGGGTGGAGAAAGGGGTATGGTAGAAAATCAGTGGAGACATTTATATATTTTCTTTTATGTGCAAGGCTGTAAAATTTGCATTTTTCCAGGTGGTATTGGGACTACATTAATAGATCACACAGTTGCTGGCTGGATAGGTTTGGTGGATATGTTTAGTTAGCAGATGCTTGTGGAATCTGGAATTTCAAATATTTTCAAATATATCTAGAGCCACAGGTATCTGTTCTCTTGTTTAACATTTCATATAATGTCTGTATCTTTGGTGTCTTAGTAGTATATAACTATCTTGCTTTGTAGCCAGTTTTTTTCATCCCCTGCCCATCAAAGATATTTTTAATCACTTAGGGGCTATATGATGACTGTCCATAAAGTATCCAGCCATATTCTGCAAAAAACAGAGACATTTATTGAAGAAAATACAAGACACAGGAAACATTGTACATAGGACACTGCTGCGTCAGTCCCCTTCAAAGTAGGCACCTTGGGCCTCACACAGTTCTCCCAGCATCCCTTCTGCTGTTCGACACACTCTGTAAAACCCTGTGTTGAAATTGCCATCAGCTGTCCTGTCATAAATTCAGGGATCTCATCAGCAGTTTGAAATCTCTTCCCTTTCAAAGGTGATTTTAGTTTTGGGAAAAGCCAGAAGTCACAGGGCACCAAATCTGGTTCATTGGTAGTGGTGCTAGTCAAGTCACTAGCAACTGCAACATGATGTTCTTTCTGCTCTGGTAGCAGAAGCCACGGAACGGATTTTGCCACAACACATTTCATGCCAAGCTCCTGTGTCAAAATCTTGGACACAGCAGTTTTTGGCATCCCCAGATCAATTTTTAGTTCTTGCACTGTCAGTTGCCAATCTTTGTTGATTGCAGCCCGTGTACTCAACATTCTCAGGTGTTCTGCTTGTTTCAGGCCTTCCAGAACATGGATCACTTTCAACAGATTCTCAACCATCTTTGACAGTTTGTGCCACACATTTATTTTCACTGCATTCATTGCATTGTCCCTGAAAGCATTCTGAATTACCGGAATAGTTTCTGCTGAGGAATGTTCATTCAAACTTAACACAAAATTTGTTGCAGATTCATTACTTTACTCACTCACTCATTTTGAATGTAATGGCCACACAGTACATATGCCCACTCAACAGCATCTACTGCCCCCCACTGACAAGTACAGAAGTCGTCATTATTCACCCATGCACATTCCAGTCCACTCTCCTTATCCTTCGCTGCCAGGTTACATGGATGTCATGCAAACTGTTCTTGTTGTATTAACAGTGGCTGAACATTTCCTGGACACACAGATTCTCTCCCCCCACCCTGTAGATAGGGATTTATATAATTAGCTCATTAGTTAACCTACAAGAGGGAATATGAAAACTGCAGTCTGCCTCATTTCCATGACTCATTTCTATAGTAAAGTCACTTATCTGTGCTAAAGAAGTACCATTTTCCCCATTTCATCTGAGATGAGACAGCCTTTGAAGAACTTGTTTTAATCTGATTTTTTATCATTTACCTCATTAGGTGGTTTGATTAAAAAATAAAAGTTGAAAAACAACGAGTGTTTTGGATACTCATGATTCAAGATATAGGCTTTCAGTAGTGTTTACTGAATATGTGCTTATTAAAGCCAATTTTATGTTAATTCAAATGATATTTTTTTGAGCTACATGAACACTGCCTTACTAAGTATTATGAGACCTACAAAGATGGCTAAATTGGATTTAGACATTTATATCCAGGAGCTTCATGTTCAAGAATAAGACATGACCACAACTCATAAGAACATGTATTAAGGATCCACGGACAAGGACACTGCGGGGGGCAGGGAGGATTGAATGTGGGTTTGGGGGTTGCGGACAGGCCTGGGGAGAGTAATGAGGGGAAAATAGGGACAAATGTAACTGAACAACAATAAAAAAAAAAGATTGTACCAAACATATGAAAGTCCTATAGGTAAGATTGAGGTAAAGTGGTGCTGTTTTTAAGTGGATAAGGGGAGGAGAGGAAAGGGGAGGAAAGTGAAGACAGTGAAGACATCATGAGCGTGGAGGCAGTTCAGCTGGACTTTTAAGGACAAGTGAAATTCAGGCATTTAGTAATGTGACTGAGAGGAGGGGAAAAAGGGTATTTTCAGCAGAGCTCATTGTATGTTGGAAAACTTGAAGCATATAATGTCAGTTTCCCCAGGCAGCAACAGGTGTGTAACGTGGCTAGACTGCAGTTTGCATTTGATATGGAAGGGGGTAACATCAGAAGAAATGGCAGAGAAAGATATTAGAAATGTACTTTCAAACTGGGTTATGAGGGCCTTTAAATGCCAGACTAAGAAATGTAGACTTCAGTTGATAAGAAATTTATATGCACTGAGGCATCATAGAAGAGAAATATAAGCAGAACTTTTTTGGGGTGGAGAAGAACATTGATTTTATTTTTTATCATTTTAATATTTAAAATAATTTTTCAATTATGGTTGATGTACAATATTACACCAGTTTCAGGTGTGTAAGATAGCAATTAGATATTTCTATAACATTTAAAGTGATCATCATAATAAATCTAGTACCCATCTGACACCATCCATACTTATTTCATGATTGACTATATTCCCTATGCTGTACTTTACATCCCCATGACTGTCCTCTAACTACCCATTCGTATTTCTTAATTCCTTCTACTTTTTCACTCATCTCCCCCCCACCTCTGTACCATCTGGAAGCCATGAAAATGTTCTCTGTATCTATCAGCTTGTTTCTGTTTTGTTTTTACATTTCTTTAGTTTTTTAGATTTCATGTATAAGTGGAATCATATGGCATTTGTCTTTCTCTGATGGCTTATTTCACTTACCATCGTAATCTCCAGATCCATCCATGCTGTTGCAAAAGGTAAGGTCCCCTTCTATTTTTATGGCCAACTTAGTATCCCATTGTGTAAATGTACCACAGCTTTTTTAACGAATCACCTACTGATGGACACTTGAACTACTTCCAAATCTGGACTATTGTAAATAACACTACTATGAACATAGGGGTGCGTATATTCTTTCGAATTTGTGTTTCGGGTTTCTTCAGATATATCCCAGAAATGGGATCACTGGGTCAAAAGGCAGCTCCATTTTTAATTTTTTGAGGTAACTCCGTACTGCTTTCCACAAGTACCTACACCAGGTTGCATTCCCACCAATAGCGCATGAGGGCTCCTTTTTCTCCACAACCTCACCAGAACTCGTTTTTTGTTGACTTATTGATGATGGCCATTCTGACGGGTATAAGGTGATATCTTATTGTGGTTTTAATTGCATCTCTCTGATGTTTAGTGATGCTGAGCATCTTTTAATTTGTCAATTGGCCATCCATATGTCCTCTGTAGAGAAATGTCTATTCAGGTCCTTTGCCCTTTTTTTAGTTGGGTTGTTTGTCTTGGTTTTGAGTTATATAATTTTTATGTAGATTTTGGAAATTAACCCCTTATCGGATGTATCATTGGCAAATATGATCTCCCATTCAGTGGGTTCCCTTTTCATTTTCTTGATGGTTTCTTTTGCTCTGCAAAAGGTTTTTAGTTTGATGTAGTCCCATTTGTTTATTTTTTCCTTTGTTTCCATTGCTCGAAGAGATATATTGGCAAAAATATTGCTACAAGAAATATCTGAAATTTTACTGCTTATATTTTCTTCTACAGTTTTTATGGTTTCATGACTTATATTTAAGTCTTAAATTCACTTTGAGTTTATTCTCATATATGGTTTAAGTTGGTGGTCTAGTTTCATTTTTTGCATGTATCTGTCCAATTTTCCATCCCCATTTATTGAAGAGACTGTCTTTACCCTATTGTGTGTTGTTGCCTCCTTTGTGAAATATTAATTGACTATAAAGACATGGGCTTATTTCTGGGCTCTCTATTCTGTTCCATTGATCTATATGCCTGTTCATGTACCAATATCACGCTGTTTTGATTACCATGGCCTTGTAATATAATTTGATATCAATTAGTGTGATACCTTCAAGTTTATTCTTTTTTTCTCAAGGCTGCTGAGGCTTTTTGTAACCTTTTGGGTTTTCATATAAATTTTAAATTATTTGTTCTAGATCTGTGAGATATACCAATTATTTTTAATGGGAATTACATTTAATCTATAGATTGCTTTGGGTAGTATGGACATTTTAATGATGTTAACTTTTCCTGCCCTTGAACACAGTGTGTGCCTACACTAACTTGTATCTTCCTCAATTTATTTCTTCAGTATCTTACAATTTGCTAAGTACAAGTCTTTTAACTCTGTGGTTAAATTTATTCTTAGGTACCATATTTTTCTGTTGTGATAGTAAATGGGATTGTTTTCTAAGTTTCTCTTTCGAACCATTCATTATCAGTGTGTAAAAATACCAACAATTTCTGATTACTAAATTTTGTATTCTGCTACTTTGCTGATTTCATTGATTAGATCTAGTAGTTTTTTGGTGGAGTCTTTATGGTTTTCTATATACAAGATCATGTCATTTGCAAATAATGACAGTTTTCTTTCCTTCTTTCCAATTTGGATGCCTTTTATTTCTTTTTTTTATCTGACGGATGTGGCTAATACTTCCTGTACTATGTTGAATAAGAGTGGTGAAAACAGACATCCCTGTCTTCTTGATTTTAAGGGAAATGCTTTTAGTTTTTGTCCATTTAGTATCATGTGAGCTGTGGGGTTATCCTATACAGCCTTTATTTTGTTTACGTATGATCCCTCTATTCTCACTTTGCTGAGAGTTTTTATCATAAATGGGTGCTGGATTTTTTCATATTTCTTTTCGGCGTCTATTGATATGATCATGTGATTTTCATCCTTCATTTTGTGTATATGATATATTACATTTATTGATTTGTGAATATTATACAAATCTTGCGTTGCGGGAATAAATTCTATTTGATCATCATGTATGATCTTTTTAATGCATTGCTGAATTTTGTTTGTTAATATGTTGTTGAGAATTTTAGCATCTATGTTCATCCAGTATATAGGTCTAACTTTTCTTTCATTGTGGTGTCTTTATCTGATTTTGGAATTAGGATAATGCTGACCTTGTAAAAAGAGCTTTGAGGTCTTTTCTCCTCTTGAATTATTGGCATAGTCTGAGGAGGATAGGTGTTAGTTCTTCTCTGAATGTTTGGTAAAATTTGACCCTGAAGCTGTCTGGCCCAGGACTTTTGTTTTGCTGGGAGTTTTCTGATTAATACTTCAATTTCATAGGTTATAATCTGTTTATTCAGTTTTCGTGATTCCTCCTGATTCAGTTCTGGCTGACAGTCTCCTGAGAAGTCACTTGTGGGCAACTAAAAGCTTCTCTCATGCTGCTTTTAATATTCTCTCTTTATTTTTAATCTTTGGCATTTTAATTCTGATGTTTCTTGCTGGCCTCTTTGCGTTCATCTTTTTTGGCACTTTCTGCTCTTTCTGGACTTGAATGTCTATTTTCTTGGCCAGGATAGCAAAGATTTTCATTATTATTTCTTCAAAATTTTTCAAGTGCTGCTCTCTCACTATCTCCTTTTGATGATCCTATGATGGAAATATTGGTACACTTAATGTTACCCCAGAGTCCTCTCTAATCACCCTCAGTTTTTTTGGATTCTTTTCTCTTTTTAATGTTCTAATTGAGTATTTCTTAAGTATATTTTATTGATTATGCTATTAAAGTTGTCCCATTTTATTCTCCCCCTCTACCCTGTAGCCCGATTCCTACCAACACCAACCCGTACTTAGTTCATGTCCATGGGTCATACATATAAGTTCTTTGGCTTCTCCCTTTCCTATACTATTCTTAACCTCCCCCTGTCTATTTTGAACCTACCATTTATGCTTCTTATTCCCTGTACCTTTTCCCCCATTCTCCACCCTCCCCCTCCCTGCTCATAACCCTCCATGTGATCTCCATTTCTGTGATTCTGTTCCTGTTCTAGTTGTTTGATTAGTTTGTTTTTGTTTTTGTTTTTAGGTTCATTTGTTGATGGTTGTGAGTTTGTTGTCATTTTACTGTTCATAGTTTTGATTTTCTTCTTTTTCTTAGATAAGTCTCTTTAACATTTCATATAATAAGGGCTTGGTCATGATGAACTCCTTTAACTTTACTTTATCTTGGAAGATAAACTTCCATTCTACATGATAGCTCTGCTGGATAGAGTATTCTTGGACGTTGGTCCCTGCCTTTCATGACTTTGAATACTTCTTTCCAGCCCCTTCTTTCATGTAATATTTCATTTGGAAATCAGCTGATAGTCCCATGGGAACTCCTTTGTAGGTAACTGTCTCCTTTTCTCTTTCTGCTTTTAAGATTCTCTCCTTATCTTTAGTCTTGGGGAAATTTATTATGATGTATCTTGGTGTGTTCCTCTTTGGGTCCAATTTCTTTCAGGCTCTCTGAGCTTCCTGGACTTTCTGGAAGTCTGTTTCCTTTGCTAGATTGAGGAAGTTCTCCTTTATTATTTTTTCAAATAAGTTTTCAATGTCTTGCTGTTCCTCTTCTCCTTCTGGCACCCCTATGATTTGGATGTTGGAACGTTTAAAGCTGTCCTGGAGGTTCCTCAGCCTGGTTATGCGAGGAGACAATGTGTCCCCTACGCCTCCATCTTGTCTGGGAGTCTCTGCCTAATTGGGTATTTTCTGCCACCTCTTTTCTAAATCACTGATTTGATCCTCTGCTTTGTCTACTCTACTTTGATTCCCTCTAATAAATCCTTCATTTCAGTTACTGAATTCTTCCTTTGTGACTGGTTCTTTTTCATGTTTTCTGTCTCAATTTTTATGTATCCTATTTTTATGTTGAAGTTATCATTGAGATTACTGAGCATCTCATGATTTGAACTCTGCATCTGGTAGCTTTTATTTTGATTTTGTTGAGTTCTTTTTCTGGAGTTCTGCTCTTTCATATGAGAGATGTTTCTTTGTCTCCTCTATTTGGCTACACTCATGTTTTTTTTTTGGGGGGGGGGTTGTGTTTTTTTTTTACATATTAGGTAAAGCTGCTACCTGTCTTGGTCTGGTAGAGTATGTGGCTTATGGGGCTCAGTTGCACAGTCTTCCTGGTCACCTGAGTTGAGTTTTCCAAGTGTGTTCCTTGTGTGGGTTGTATATCCTCCTGCTGTACTTGAGCTTTCATTGTTGTTGGCATTTCAATGATAGGGATTGTCCATCAGGCTGATTGGTTGTGAGGATTGGTTGTGACTGCATTAGAGGAGCTGTAATACAGGGGCTGATCCTGTATAGCAGGATTCATTTCAGTGTTGCTCTTGTGCCTTCTGAGCCTACCCTTTGGGTGTGTCATTTGTAGAGGTCTTTGGGTGGTACTCTGGTGGTGTCTGAAGCTGGCCACCAGGTGTGTTTATTCTAGGGCCTCTTGGGAGGTGCATGCCAAATTCAGCCGCTACCACTGTCCTGCTTGGGGCCACTTGGTAGGAGCTACAAAGTAATCTGTAGATGGTTGCCACATGTGTTGGGCTTAGAGGTGCCTTGGATGGGCTAAGTGAGCAAGGCTTTTTGATGATGTTTATTAGAGCCTTGTAGAGTGAGAGGGCCTGAGAACCTCTATAAATAATGATATCTTTAAGTTAGAATTTCTAGGACTAGAAAGCTTACTGTTGTTGAATAATAGGTTTCAGGGAAAAGTTAAAGATGCTGAGATTTTCAGACTACATGGTTGGGAATATGATACTTTTAACAAAACGTATTAAGGGAAAGAAAGACAAACAGACTCAGAGGAAGATGATATATGGATTTTGGAACCCATGAGATTGGGCAACTAGTTTTCTGCATCCACAAGAAGCTATCTATTAGGTATTTAGTCTAGTCTGGGGTAAAAGTTCTTTTAAACTATATTCCTGGGAGTGAAATTGCTGGGACATAGAATAGGCACATCATCAACAAAAGTAGAATGTTGTTGCAGTTGTCTTATGAATTTATTATTTGTTGAGATCTGTCCACATTTTTGCCCGTTTCTTTGCTC
>PVJD01017012.1:0-18970 GCA_004026545.1 Mormoops blainvillei
AAGTCTATTGGCACCATTTTCCCCATAGCATTTGCTCCCTTCATGTCTCTGTGTGACATTTTGGTAATTCTCACATTTCAAAGTCTTTCATTATTATTACATACAATGTGGTGATCCGTGCTTTGTGATCTTTGATGTTACTAATGTATTGTTCTGAGGCACCATGAACTGTGCCAGTATAAGGTGGTGAATTTAGTTGATAAATGTTATGTGTTCTACCAATGAGCTGTTAAATGATACTCAATTGTGTAAATCTGAAAGCTTTTACTCTAAGTTCAGGAACAAGTCAAGGATTCACACTTGCCCTTTTATTTAACTGGTACTGGAAGTCCTACACAAAGCAATTATGCAAGATAAAGAAATTAAAAGGCATTTAAATTGGAAAGAAAAATGTAAAATTGTCTGTTTTTAGATGACATGATCTATGTATAGAAAATCCTAAAGACTCCACACATAAAAAAAAAACTGTTAGAATTAATAAATGAATTCAGTGAACTTGCAGAATACAAAATCCACATACAAAAATCAGTTGCATTTGTATGTACTAAAAACACTACGAAACCTTACAAAAAACAATAGTGTATATTGTATAATTCCATTTGTATGAAACTCTAGAAACTGCAAAACTACAACAGGCACCTCCATTTGTGGGAGCTAAGACAGATGAGGGCAGGTTGTGGAGGAAGTTCCAGGGCTGAAGTTAATATTCTATATGAAGAGAAGTGCTTGGTCACGTGTGTTGATACATTTGCCAATACATAGTGCTTGCATGCTTAAGATTTGCATATTTCATTTCATGTTTACAATTTTTATTTTTAATCCTCTGCCAAGGATATTTTTGTATTGGTTTGAGAGAGAGAGAGAGACAGAGAGAGAGAGACACACACACACACACACATCACTGCAGAAGAGAAGCATCGATTGGTTGTCTCCCATACATGCCCCAACAAGGGATTGAACTGCAACCTAGGTATGTGCTCTGACCAGGAATCGAACCTGCAATCTTTTGGTGTATATGACAACGCTGCAACCAACTAAGCCATCCAGCCAGGGATTATTTCACGTTATTTAAATTTCTATTACATTGTATAGAATAAGACATTAAAAAGTACTGAACTTCAGTGATTGATATGTGTGCAGAAGTATTTATGAGAAAGTGTGCTGATGGTTGCAATGTCTTTTAATATTTACCATAAAATAAGACAAATTAATAAATGGATGAAGTATAAAGAGATATGTGATAAGGTTATATTGAAATCTTAATGCGTGACACAATGTAATTTTCAAAAATGATGACAGCAATAATTCCAGTCCCACACACTCTTCCAAAACTTTGTCACTGTCTCATCAAGAGTTGTAACCTCATTCAGTTGGCTGGGTATCATCTCATAAAGGAAAAGGTTGCTGCTTTGATTCCTCGTCAGGGCACATGCCAGGGCTGCAGTTTGGTCACTGCTTGGGGCATGTACGAGAGGCAATCAATCAGTGTTTCTATCACACATCGATGTTTCTCTCCCTCTCTTTCTCCTCCCCTCCCCAACCTCTAAAAATTAAATAATAAATAAATAAATAAATAATTTAAGAAAGAGTTGCAATCTATTTCCACCTCCTAGAACCCAGGTGGGACTTTAAGGCTGACTGAGTGAAAACCATGCAGCACGAATGAGGTAGGGCATAAAAGCTGGCACGACATCCACGTGGCTCTCATGGATGCTCACACAGAAAAGGCAGTCACTACGCACATGCAGAAAGGCTGGGTCCCCATTCAAGGTCTCAATCAACAGCCACCATCAAAACCCAGATAAGCACAAACAAGATATTCAGTATCTCTGTTATCTCTATTGAGCCTTATCTACATGCATTTACTTGTTTAAGTCCAGTAAGTTTTGTGGTAGTTTATTATACAAGAATATATAATCAGAACAATCTAGGTAGTGGATATATAGTTGCTAATGGTCTAATAATTTTTTCAGCATGGCTTTATGTTTTCAAAGTTTCACAAAATACCAGAAAATATTTTTGAGTGGCACTTCAGTGAATGGAGATTTTGATTACTGTGAATTTTCCTGTTCAGCAAGACCCTCTAAAGAGTTACTTTGTGAGAAAGCGGCCACAACAATCATTCTATGTGCTCATATTCTTCTCTACCTTTCTTCTGACAGATTCCCTGGGCAACACTCAGTATCACAGGCCCTCTCCCCAGCCCTGTATACAGGACAGAGGACTACGGGGCTTGGCAAATTTTCAGAACTATAAAAATATAGTATTGAGTAGGAAGTAAAATAAACCTGAAGGAATCATCCACACTTCAAACTGTACTTGAACAAGCTGAGTTTTAGTTACTTGGTTTGTTTTTTTTTCAGATAAATAAGGACAAATTTGGCTGAATAATCATGATGCTACATCAGAACAGAAACAATGTTTTGTGGACATCACGATGAGTTCTAAGTCCACAGAGGGCAATCTTCCTGGTATCTAATGGACAGTAAGAAGCTCCAAGTGGTGTCAAGGGTAATGGTCTCAGGTGACCACAAAATTCTCATTGGATGTTACAGGAAACTCAGCTCCCAACATAATAGGGAAGCTTTACCCTATTGTTATAAGAAACTTCGTAATTTCAGACATAGAGTGAATGCATCACAGAGACTCTAAGGGCAAAATGGCTTAAAAACGTATCCCTAAATATTATAGAAAGAACTGTAGAACACTATGCATGAGCAATGAGTTCCTCATATAGCTTAATGTTTTTTTTCTTTTTAAAACATTGGAAGTGACTTCTCTTGTCATAGGGTGGGAATTTTATTTTATAGTTCTACTTAACCACGAACATGGTGCTCTATCCATTAATAACCAAGTCGCTGTGGGTGTTAATCAGCAGTTAAAAGGTATTGAAAATACGAAGAGTACAGTTGGACTGAAGATAAATGTTACTGCTTTTCTATTCTTGGTGTAAGTAACACGCAGACGACAGCAATGAAGAGGTCAGAAATCTTCAAACTGAGGACAGGACTGCAAATGCCAGACCAAAGCAAAGAGGGATTGACTTCACACAGCCAGCGAAGCAGAAGGCCTTGTACAGTGTTACAGGCGACTGTGAGCAGGTAAGTTCTGAGCACGTGTAGGAAAGTTGTCTGTAAACCATGCGATATTTTAGCAAATGGAAAGAGAACTAGCAGGTACGGGGCACTTATAATCTGATAGGTCCACAGGCATAGCATTGTAGCCCTGCGAGGTGGTACACACAGGACCACAGTACACAGCTGAAGACTGGTTATCAGGGAAATTAAATTACTCTATGTAATTTGTATGTAATAGAAGCAGAGCTTGGATTTGAACCCAGGGCTCTCTAATTCTGCTCATTACTGAGTAATTCCTGGTCTAATCTCAAGGCTAATTAGGTGATTTCATTGTATCACAAGAATTAAGCAGGAAAGAGTAAAGAAAACCATGCATAAAATCCTCCTGCAATTTCTATATTTCACTCATTATTTAATTGTAAATTTCACTGTAAACCATTCATAATTTGATTCTTTGTGTCTCTGCACATCCCCCTCTGGTTTTCCTTTGGTCACTCACTATGACTTCAAAATGACGCACTTCTGATTTGTAAAACAACAAGCACTCCTTTGGTGGATCCATATACCCTCACTGAAAGAACTAAGAAAAAGCACATACATACACATCCATACATATATATGAACTTGGACCGCCAAGTATAGCCAGTACAAATATGAGCCTCATGAACCTGTAATTTTCATAAATTTTGTTAAATTTTCTATCAGAATTCATACCTAAAACTCAAGAAAACATACTCTTTTATTTTTCCACCCTGTCGTCAACTGTGATCTGAAAATATTAAATGGAGAATTCCAGAAATAAAAAAAAATTCATAGTAAATTGTGGGCCATTCTGAGTAACGTGATGAAGTGTCACACCATCCGACTCCACCCAGCCCAGGACGCGAATCATCCCTTTGTCCAGCAAATCCACCCTGTGTATGTGCTACCCCCCACCTTAGTAGCTGTCTTGGTTATCAAATCAGCTGTCATGGTGCCACAGTGCCTGTGTTCAATTAACCCACATATTACTTAATAATGGCCCAGAGCACAAAACAGTGATGTTAGCAACTAAAATACGCCAAAGAGAAGCCATAAAGTGCTTCCTTTATATTAAAAAGTATGTATGTATGTATGTGTAGGAAAATAACATAATATATATAGGGTTCAGTACTATCTACAGTTTCAGGCATCACTGGGGGTCTTGACATGTACCCCCTGCATAAGGGAGGAGTACTGTATCTTTTCTGAAAATTGTAGAAAAGCTGACTTAAAGCTGAATTGTATTCTGATTGAGTTAAAGAAAGTTGAATGCACTTTTCCAAAGACTTGGTAATAACTATTCCCATTTCTCCACCTTTGAACATTGTCCCATGAGCTGAGAAGAAGTGTAGCCACCAGAAACATCCTCCGGCTCAGTCTGGTGGGGAATGATGAGTGACATAATGGTGTCAGGAGTTCCCAGGCTGGTCATGGTTCTGACATATCTCTTGGAAGGTAGACTGGTTTACAGTGTCCACTGTTGAGGGTTTTGATATGGTAATTGAATAAGAGAGTCTGCAAAGTGGCATAATATCAAGAAGCAGCCTTAAGAAATCACACATGCTAAGTCCACTAGATCCCTCTGCAAGGGTGGGGCACGAGTAAACTGGAAACAGATTTTTCAGGGAAAGAAATCGATTATATCCCTTTCAGTCTAGAGTAGTGTGTATCCCAAGAAGGGCCAGAAGCCACCCCCCCAAAAAAAATCTGCCCCTCTGAGAGTACAACTCTGAGAAGTAATGGGAATGATGTCATATTGACATATTCTCAATCACTAGTTCCCTTGAGTATTTTCAGGAAAGTAGTATTTATTATCGATACAAATGGAAAAAGGAAGTAACAGAATCACAGTGAGAGTTTCAAAACCAAAACATAGCAATTTCCCCTAAAGTTTTTCTTTTCTCTTCTTGGAAAGATCTGCCAGAAACTTGTAATGGATGTGAGTGAGAATATGTAACTCTCAAGAAGACTCCCGTGGTGACCCCAGTGTGCTCCTTATTATGGGAGCAGTTATGGCAATCACGTGTTATTTGGCGCCACAGAGAATGAAGTATATTGTTTAGACTAGAAAATAAGTCTTCACTGTTTTGTTCCAAGGAAACCACTCTGAGAATAGTTTACAGGGTTTCTCTTCTTTTTTTTGGGGGGGGGGGATACATTTTATTCATTAAACAAGTATGTATTAAATATAGATACATAGTTATCCCATTGCTAGGTTATATGGCTATATCTTAATGGGTATTGAAACGTATTGAGGGAGGCAGCCAACCACCTTTGGCACATGTCCAAATTAAGTAAATGCTGAAGAGAGAAAACAATGTAGATGGAAAGAATTAGTCAGTGCACCTAAGAAATAATCAAGTAGGGCTTCCTGGGGGAGCTGGTACCCCATTTATTTGTTGAACTCTCATCACACAAATGCACGTATTTACCAGGTTATGCTGCAAGTACGTGGACAAACTGGTAAAACAGCCCCACTTTTATTTCATTGTCTTGATGGCATTTTTCTCTATCTGAGATAAGAGAGGTAATATGTGTTACTCCGTGTTCCATTTCCCACACATAGGATTGACTAACACATCACAGACATTAAATAAATATTTGTGGAATTAATGCATGAGCCTTGGGTAGTCAATTAAGGAAACTGTACCTTAGTTTCAATTTATGTAACATCAGGATTGAAATACTTAATATGCAGAGTTCTTGGGAAAAATTCAGTGAGAAAATTTTATCAAACACACAGCATACTGACCAGCACATTTCAGGTGTTGAGAAAATACTGGTTACCTGACATGCCTCCTTGTATATTTTTTGCCCAGTAACTCAGTACATAAAAAAAAAAAAAAAAGCCCCACAAAGTTTCAGCTAAAGGTATATTTTCTTCAAGCTTTGTTGATCCTACAGAATACTTTCCAGTGTGTCTACCATTCCTTCCTCAACTGTCAACTCCACACGTATGTGTTCTCATTGTTTTCCTTTCCTTCCCTGACGACAGCGCCTGAAATCGAGCCACACATTGTACGGAAAGTCTCACGCTCAGCAGAGTGGATGTTTTAAGGACTCATGAAAATGGCCAGAGGAACTTAAGCTCTAATAAGAGCTGTACTGCAAAGCGGTCCTTTCCATCAGTATATCAGTTAGAAAATATTCTGGAAATTTTCCTGCAAGTTCAAGAATTAATCTGACATCATGAACACAAATGAGTCACCTAGGATGGGGATGGTCTGTCTCTCCACACCCATTTTGCCTTTGAGATCTGCATGAATGAGAGGCAGTTGTTGAACACTTCCAGCCTCTACTTACTGTCATGGACAGAAAACCAGTACAAATTTCAAAACAGTAAATTCGTTTATTAGGTCTATTCAATGACATAATTGTTAGCCAAGCAGCCACCGCTTTCCGGAGATCACCTCTGCAGACAGTATTACTTTCCAAGAATGTCTGGAAACCGTTCAAAAAGAATTTCTTACTTCTTAACTTTGCATTGATTCAGTCGACATTGTCGGGAACTTCTGTATGCCAGTCTATAACTAAATCGCACATGAACATTTTACACCTGCTACCCCTCATACTCTTGTAGGTGAGAAAATAAGCATTTTTCCTATTTCCCTCTTTCATGCAGATACTGACTGCGGAGGGATAAAGAAGTGACAAATAAGGGTTGTTCCCAGCATATAGTTAACCATACTTTATGACATTTATACAGATTCTCCTACGAGAATCTTTCTCATTCCTCAGAATCCTGACCTCGAATTCATCCTGGTGCATTTAATTCCCATTGCTTTCGTGGACAGTTGTCTTGACATTGTCCAGGAACCCTTGACTGCAGTCCAGATGACATCAGTGCTTTTTATAACCTTGTCAGAGTCTTGACCTCAAGGCTATCTGCACCCTTGGGAGAGGTACTGAGCCCACTGGATGATGGGCAATCACACCACAGTGAGCACATTCATTCTGTGGGGATTTTCCAGTTTCCCAGACCTGCAGGGTCTCCTCTTTGTGATGATTTTCTTCTCCCAAGTGACTATAGTAGCTGCAAATGTGTCCATAATGATGGCCATCAAGCTCAGCCCCAACCTTCACACCCCCATGTACTTTTTCCTCTTTGGCCTGTCCTTTTCAGAAACCTGTACCACTATGGTAGTCATCCCCCGAATGCTAGCGGACTTGCTCTCAGACAGCAAGACCATTTCTCTTCCTGAGTGTGCCGCACAGATGCTCCTCTTCTTCGGCTTGGCAGGCAATAACTGCTTCATCATGTCTGCCATGTCCTACGACCGTTACACTGCCCTTCACAACCCCCTGCACTACCCCATCCTCATGACCCACAAGGTCTGCCTTCAGCTCATGATGGCCTCTTCTGTCACCGGGACTGTGGTGGCTCTGTGCATTGTCCTCATAGTATTCAACTTGTCTTTTTGTGACTCCAGCATCATCCAGCACTTTTTCTGTGACATCACACCTGTAGTCTCCCTTGCCTGTGATTATACTTTGTTTCAGAAAATGATCCTTCTTGCATTCACTTGGTTTGTGTTAGTGGGCAGCTTCATTTTAATTATGATTTCCTATGTCTTCATTGTGCCCATAGTTGTGAAGATGCCCTCTGCAAAGGGGAGGTATAAGGCCTTTTCTACTTGCTCCTCTCACCTCACTGTGGTGTGCATACACTATGGCTTTGCTGGCTTTGCCTATTTGAGACCCAAGGACAGTGATTCATTTCGTGAAGATATGCTGATGGCTGTGACATATACAGTGCTGACTCCCCTGCTCAATCCCATAGTTTACAGCCTAAGAAACAGAGAAATGCAAAAAGCTCTAGGGAAAGTACTAGACAGTGTCAGTAGGTTTTTCTCTCAGATGGTAAGTAAAAGAGCCTCGAACACTTCTTAAAATATTTACAGAGCATGTCCTGATGGGTGTGGCTCAGTTGGTTGGGCATCATCCCTCAAAGGGAAGGGCTGCCGGTTCGATTCCTGGTCAGGGCACATGCCTGGGTTGCGGGTCCAGGGGGCCCAGTCCCCATTTGGGGCATGTGAGAGGAGCAACTGATCTCTCTCGCATTCATGTTTCTCTCCCTCTCTTTCTCCTTCCCTTTCTCTCTCTCTCTCTCAAAACAAATAAATAAAATCTTTAAAAAACACAGAGAATTGATAAATAAAGGTGAAGAGAGTGGAACACTTCTAGTGAAAATTAGCACTTTATGTACAAAGCAATTAAAACATGTTCTACTTGTCTGATATGCCCTGGTCTCGCTCTTTTCCTATTACAAACTAGATGTAGTTTTAAAATATTTTTCACTATTCATCAGAGAAACGCAAATTAAACCACAACAGATATCACCTCACACCTGTCAGAATGACTACCATCAATAAATCAACAAACAACAAGTGTTGGTGAGGATGTGGACAAAAGGGGACCCTTGTGCACTACTAGTGGGAAAGCACATTGGTGCAGCCAGTGCGGAAGGCAGTATCAGGAAAAATTAGAAATGGAACTGCCTTATGACCCCGTGATTCCATTTCTGGGACTTTATCCAAAGAGACCTGAAACACTAATTCTAAAGAATATAAGCACTCCTATGTTCATTGCAGTGTTATTTACAATCACCAAGATATGGTAGCAGCCCAAGCAAGTGTCCATCAGTAGGTGAGTGGGGAAAACAACTATGGGACATTTACGCAACGCAATACTACTAAGCTGTAAAGAAAGAGGAAATCTTACCCTTATCAACAGCGTAAATGGACCTGGAGGTTATTATGTTAAGTGAAATAAACCAGTCAGAGAAAGACAAGTACTATATGATTTCACTCATAGATGGAATCTAATGAACAAACTGAACTAGAAGTAAAGTAGAGACAGAGTCACAGATAGAGAGCAGGCTGACAGCTCTGGGGGGTGAGTGGCACTGGGTGAGGGGGGCGGAGGGATTGAGCGAAAAAGAATAAAAAGAGAAAAAACTCATGGACATGGACAAGTGTGGTTTTTGCTGGGGGGCGAGGGGTGGTAGCGGTGGAGGACGGTACAGAGGGGACAGGCGGTGATGAACAGAGACCTGACGCGGGGAGAGTGAACTTGCCATACAGTGCACAGGCGATGTGTTGTAGAACTGTGTGCCTGAAACCCTGTATAATTTTGTTAACCAGTGTTACCCCAACATATCAATAAAAAGGGAAAAAAATAAAATATTGTAAAATGTTATTACACATATATGTATATATAGGCACATACACATGCACACATGTATGATGCACATATATATGTAGCAAACATCAAAAATGCTTTGCAACACTGTATCTTCATAATTTTGGTTGGCTCTGGAGGAGGAGAAAAATTCTTAAAAAAAGAAAGCGTGAAAGAAAGAGACAGGCACAGAGAGAAAGAAGGAAAGGAAAGAGATCACTAATCTCCTTGAAAAAGGAGAAAGCAGAAACACAAATTTAGAACTGCAATGAGTTAAAGACCACAATACAGAGAAATTTCAAAGAATTTTAAGAAATTACCTATTTCAACTCTATTAGAAACTAGATGAGAATGAATGAGTACCTGGCAAAATAAACTGATGAAAGTTACTGCAAAAGAAACAGACATTTTTAAAATATCAAATTCCAGGAATAACATAGAAAAGCCTGCCAGAGAGCTAATCTTCATATTCCCCAGCGAAGGAGTAGGCTAGAGAGTTTCATAATTAACTTCTTCAAGTCCTCAAAAAGGAACAATTCAAATGCTATTTAAGTTAGAGCATAAAGACAAACAGCTTCTAATTTATAAAAACCACAAAGGTGAGAGGTGATTTATATAACTAATTGAATTGAGGCAACTGTAGTAAGTTCTCACATGGATCGTGGACGATGTTAGATGCTGTAAGGAGGTCTGGGCATTCTGAGACCACACTGTCTAATGGAAAATTTACGTGGTGTGAAGTTACTAATGCTGTGGCAGGACTGAGGAACTAAGATGGATTAAAGAATCGAGTGGCCAGTGGCAAAGTCTTTAATAAATAAGAAGTAACTGGGTGGTCAGTAAAGGGTTCTGAGAAGAATAGCATTTTGTTCCATAGCTGGATAACACTGGCATTAGTGAGTAAATTGTTTTGTCATGAAGGTTGCAAATAAATGATTTAGAAATGTGGTAAGGAGCTAGGACGATGTCAGCATTGTGTAATGGTGCCTTAAAATAGGGGAGGAGGCAACGTCTCTTCAATAGAGTTGAGTGGCAGATGGACCCTTCTCAGGCCATCAGGCTTAGTTGGGATGAAGAGATAGAGAATGTACTCTGTAGAAAGTCGATGGATGAGTGGAAGAGAGAAGATTCCAAAATGAAAGAAAAACGTATTAGGAGAAACCCCAGCAAAGAAAGGAGACTCCAAAGAGAGAAGCACAGAGTTGTGCTGGAGTGAATGCAGGTGAGGAGCTGCCAAAGGGCTTGCAACTGGGATTCTTACCATACCTTCAACTGATTACAGCTGGTCCGAGCCTACTGCATCTCCAGGCCCCATTCCCTGTTCAGCACCGACTCAGGGCCTGACTAGAGGTTCTCTGACCAGTCATTACACAATCTTGCTATTCAGTTTTCACAAACGTATCCTGCTTAGTGTGAAATTCTCTATCTCCTCATATGATTATTGTAAGCTTTTTCATTTCATTAATTAAGTCTCAATTGTGATCAAATGGGATTTATCCCTGGATGCATGGTTAGTTTAACATATGCAAATCAGTCTATGTGATATGCCACATTAACAAAAGATAAGAATCACAGGATCATGTCAATAGATGTGGCATGTATATGCAATGGAATATTATTCAGCCATAAAAATGTGGAAATCTTGTCATTTGTGACAACATAGATGTTCCTGGGGACATTACACTAAGTGAAATAAGCCAGGCACAGAAAGACACTGCATGATCTTGCTTATATGTGGAATCTAAGAAAGTCAAATTCATCAAAACAGAGAGTAGAGCAGTAGTTGCCGGGGTTGGGGAGGCAGGGAAATGGGGATGGGGAGGTGGTCAAAGAGCACAAAGTTGTTATTAGGCAGGATCATTACGTTCTAGAGCTCTAATGGACAGCACTGTGACTGTAGTTAATGATGTTGCATTTTATACTGGAAATTTGCTAAGAAAATATATTTCAGGTGCTCTCACCATGCTCCCTGCCCCGCTCCAAAAAAAAAGAAAAGGTAACTTAACTATGAGAAGAGATGGATATGTTAATTAGCTTGACTCTATTAATCATTTCATTATGTACATACATGTATGTCAAAACATGTTGTATGCCTTAAGTATATACAATTTTTATTAAATAAAACATTAACTTTTTTGAAAGACAAATATCATGGCAACTAGCACTTTATTCGTATGACTTGAATGGAAACCATTTGTGAAAGAAACATTCCTTCGATTATTTTTAACTTCTTGAAAGAAAAGCACATGACATATTCAGTTTTGTTTCTTCTGTTAATAACCTGGTGTTAGGAATAAAGGGGGCACTAAATAAATATTCACTGAATTAGAGTTAATGTTTAACCAAAATATATTTGTTAAATGCTCGCTCTGTACCAGACACTGCACTTTGAGCTAAGGATCATTAGCTCAGCCTCCCACATCACTGTTTTCACCCGCCCACCAGTTTCTGCAACTGCATTTCCAACTCTCAGTGACCACTTTACTTCTAATTTCCTGTATGTCTCCATTTAAATGTCATTTCCCCAGTAAACCTTCCTTACGCCTCAGAAGTAAGTGCATTTGCCAAATGAATCAGGAGAAAGAGAGACTGAGCAAAAAACGATAGCTTTTTGGGGCTTTTGGTGGTGTGGTAGGTGAGTACATAGAAGTTTGAGGTCATGGATGCAAAGGCAGCTAAGATTTGTGAGGTCAAGATCCTGGAAAAGAAAAAACTGTAGAGAAGTGAGCCTGTAATTTCCGATTAAGGAGTCTGACTACTCCCAAGTGGCACATAGGCTGGTGGGATACCAAAACAGCAGGTGGAAATCAGCCTGTGTGAGGCTGAAGATCTTAGCAGAGATGTTGGTGTGTTGCTGGTTTGATAGAGTTTGATAGGTAGTTTAAGATAAAGGGGTCCCATAATACCTTTGCCTTTATTTGAGAGTCATTAGGGACTATACCTTAGGAGTAATTACTACATCCTAGAAATAAGGCCAAACCAGATACAAAGAAATGGGAAGATATTTCATATTTATGGATTGGAAGGATTAGCATTATTAAAATGGTCATATTACCTGAAGTGATACACATATGTAATGCAATCCTCATTAAAATCCCAATGGCACTTTCACAAACTTAGAACAAAAAAATCCTCAAATATATATAGAACCACAAAAGATCTTGAATAGTCAAAGAAAAACTGAGCGGAAAAAGAAAAACCAGAGGTGTCACTCTCCCTGACTTCAAATTATTCTACAAAGCTACAATAATCAAAACAGTATGGTATTGGCAGAAAAATAGACACAAAGACCAATGGAACAGAACTGAGAGCCCAGAAATAAACCCACACATATATGGGCAAATAATTTTCATCAAAGGAGCCAAAAGCATACAATGGAAAAAGGAAAGCCTCTTCAATAAATAGTGCTGGAAAAACTGGAAATGCACATGTAAGAAAGAAAAAGAAACTAGGTCCTATTTGACACCATTCACAAAAATTAACTTAAATGTAAGATCTGAATAAAATACACAGACAAAAACACAGGTATTAAACTTATGGACCTTGATCTCAGAGGGTTGTTTTTTTTTTTTTAAACTTGACTCCAAAGACAAAAGAAGTAAAAGCAAAAATAAATGAATGGGACTACATCAATCTGAAAAGTTTCTACACAGCAAAAGAAATTATTAACAAAACAAAGACAACTAACCCAATGGAAAAAAATATTTGCACACTATACTCTGATAAGGGGCTAATATCCAAAATATATAAAGAACATATACAACTCAACAACAACAATGGGATACCATCTCACACCTGTTAGAATGGCCACTGCCAGTAATACAGGAAATAAAAAGGTTGGAAAGGATGTGGAGAAAAGGGAACCCTCATACACTGCTGGTGAGAATATAGTTGGCATAGCCTCTAAGGAATACAGTATGAGGTTTCTCAAAAAAACTAAGAATAGAGCTACCGTATGACCCAGCAATCCCTCTTCTGGGCTCTGCTTGAAAATTCTGAAAACATTTATTTGTAAAAATAAATGTAACCCTATGTTCACTGCAGCATTATTCACAGGGGCCAAGACAATCAAAGTACCCTTCAACCAATGACTGGATAAAGAATTTGTGGTACATATTATATATACAATGGAATACTACTCAGCCATAAGAAAAGATGAAATACTGCCATTTGCAACAACATGGATGGATTTTGAGAATATCATGTTAAGTGAAATAAGTGAGATAAAAAAGATAAGAACCATATAATTTTATTCATATGTGGGATATAAAAAAACAAGCAAACAAAAACTCATAGATGCAGACAACATTGTGGTTGTTAGTGGGGATTTGCTCATTCCTCCACAACACAGCGGGGAAGAGGAATGGGGAGGATGAAGAGGGTAAAGGGGGTCAAATATATGGTGGTAGAAAGAGACCAGACTGTGTGGGAGCACACAGATGATGTATTATAAAACTGTACTCCTGGAAGTTATATAATATTATTAACCAATATTATCTCAATATATTTAATTTAAAAAGAATAAATATATGGGAAAGTAGAATAGGTGCAACAGGTAAGGGACTAGTTTTAAGGAATAATTAAGAAATAAAACTGGTGTTTACAAGTAGGTAGGTGATGGTACTGTTACCACAGACTGTTGCGTCAGATTAAAATAAAAGAGTACTCTCGCCCTGGCTGGTGTGGCTCAGTGGGTTGAGTGCCAGCCTGCAAACCAAAGGGTCACCGGTTCGATTCCCAGGCAGAGCACATACCTGAGTTGTGGGCCAGGTCCCCATTGGCAGACTCATGTGAGAGGCAACCACACATTGATATTTCTCTCCCTCTCTTTCTCTCTCCCTTCCCCTCTCTCTAAAAATAAATAAAATCTTTAAAAAAAAGAAAATAGTAGACTGTTGTAGAACCTTCTAAATTAGCAACCTTATTTAAACATAATTTAAACACACAATTTAAATATACAGGTTGCTGGCTTTTGACAAATTTATATACTTGTATAACCATCACCCCAATCACAGTATTTAATAATTTCTGCAGCCCCAAGAAATTACCTCTTGTGCCTTTGCTTTCAACCTTCTCCAACACTTCTTGGTAAGTGTTTTACAGAATCTGAAAAATGCCCATGACTTCATGAGTCTCAATCCACCTCAGAAAAGGAAAATTCTTCTGAAATTTATAGACTAAGAACCTTTTTTAACAACACAATAGTTCAGGAGCTTTTAAAATTTCTGCCAGTTCAAAACCCTGCCTTCTAAGTAGCAATCTACAATCCGTGGTATAAAGAAATCTTCCCCGCCAAGAATATCTTACAAAAGGAGTGTCTGATGGTTCCCACAGGGATGTGCTTGATCCTTATTTTTTTGACACATTGTTTGGAGAAAATGATTTTTACCATCCTTAATACACTTTATCGGCCTTTTGGAGAGAGATCCACTAGTAAAGCACACCTGAAATATTTCCAGGTCTTTGCTCATTCCTCCATCAAAAGGAGTAAATTAATGGTAAATTTGAATTTGGAGTTGTATTACTCTGAGATGGTAAGAGGCCATAACAAAATGCCACAAACTAGGTGGCTTAAACAACTGAAATG
This sequence comes from Mormoops blainvillei, assembly GCA_004026545.1. Taxonomy (NCBI): domain Eukaryota; kingdom Metazoa; phylum Chordata; class Mammalia; order Chiroptera; family Mormoopidae; genus Mormoops; species Mormoops blainvillei. Next base: position 14,866 of record PVJD01017012.1, read on the forward strand.
TATTGTTTCACAGTTCTGGAGGCCAGAAGTCCAGGGTCAAGGAATCAGCAGGGCTGGTTCTGTCTGAAGGCTGTGGGATCCGAGTTCCTCGCCTCTCGCTTAGCTTCTGGTGGTTTGTTTGCGCTCGCTGGAGTTCCTCGGCTTGTAGGAGCATAGCCCATATCACTGTCCATATTTTCACATGATGTTCTACCTGCATGTGGTCTATGCCCAAATTCTCCCTTTTAAAAAATAAGTATACCCGTCATATTAGATTAGAGCCCACCTAGCTGCACTATGGCTTTATCTTAATTACTTCTGCAACAACTCTATTCCCAGATAAGGTCACATTCTAAGGTACCGCCTGCTAGAACTTCAACATACCAACTTTTTTCTCAACATATGAATATTTGAGGGACACAATTCAATCCATGACAGAAATCTCAGCTCTTTTTTCTTACTCTTTCTCTCGGGAATAAGTGCTCTTGGCTGCTCTTGATTGTGCTGGAAGCTGGTGGATGAAGGCCTGGTCTCACTGGGGAGGCCCGAGGGTTTCCAGTAGTGTCAGTGACAGAGAAGGAAAGAGTGTCAAATTCTGGGATTTGGAACACAAAAACATGTATCCACAAGTATTTGCCACATTCTCTAAAATCAGTTCTTTCATTTGTAAAGGTAATATTTTGTTCTCCCATATACCTGCTTTTTTTATTTCCTCAGTGAATTTAGAACTTGGGGGGAGGGGGCGGAAACAAATGACAATGTACCTCCTTTCCAAAAGAACTGTAATAGTGCCATGCCACACCCCCTGCATCTGGGTGACTGAATTATCTGAATTCCTTAGAGTGGAAATATGAAAGAAAAATCTCTGCATGGACTTTTAATCAACTGGGGAGTCTTTAAGTCCCTACACAAAAGAGACTTGGATAAAAAAGAAGTCAATATGGGACATGTCTTCCCTCTGAGAGAAGGAAGGGTAAGAGGGAGGTAGGCCGTTTTGATGGCTGTGTAGTGAAGGTTGTCCCAAATTTGTTAGAGTACTACGCCTCACAAAAAGTTGCTATTTATTCAGAAAAGAACAGAGGGAAAGGAATAGTTTGGGGAGAAATATGATCAAATCTGTCAGGGCACACTGAGTCTGAGAGTCTTGGGGAAAAGGCCAATGAGGAAGTTCATCTGTCCTCCAAGGAAGGTTGTATTAGGGAGATGGGGATACTCTCACCATACAGGTGGCAGCTGAAGTCATGGGGGAAGGTGAGATCACCCAAAGGGACCATGGGAGACAGGGAGAGGGGAGAGGGTGAACCCTGGTGAAAAGCAAAGAAGAAAGATGAGAAGGATGCCAGTTACAGTCAATGAAAAACTTCAGCCACCACAGTGCACAGCTGCCCCCACGACTCTAAGATGGCCCTTTCCAAGACCGAAATTATACCTTCTAGTGCCCTCTCTTTGCAAAAGATTGTGTCCGTGCCAACTTCGGCCCCAGAGTTATTGCACCGGTGAGATTAAAGGCCCATAACTGATGCAGGTAAAGAGGTGTGAATGGGGAAGCAGGGCCAGGGAAGTTCCACAAAGTGGCTTCCTGGCAGAAGAGGTTTCCTTGACCTGGTCAGTGAAGAACACAGAATAAGAAGTCAGATTGTAAAGCGGTCCCTCCAAACTGTCTCAGAATTTGTCTGACATTAGTAAAATGCTAAAGATAAAATATATTAGCTAAACTGTTAAACATAAATCATTGTGAAAGGAGTATAGGAGGCAAGGAATCAACTTAGAGATCAACTGCCATAACCATCCTGGATCACGGGCACCTGCAAGAGGCCAGTGGACATCTGCTTGAGAGGCACTACAAAATGTGTGGCAGATATACTCTTTGCCTGAACCATATTTCATGCCTTTTATCGATCAACTATTTTTGAAAGAAGGTCCCCATGTCCCAGTCTCCCACTCCACAGAAATGTCAGTTTCCAAAATCCTACTCTAGTACGCACCTGATAAAATTTAAATTGTGAGAAGAGTCAGCTGATATTTCTTGGGTATAGAGTTTCTTTTGTGTTATCTGGGTTGGCTCTCTTAATGGTCAAGTAGAGGAATCATGGCCTTTGCTCTGGCTTAAGCTTTTCTGAGACATGACATCAATGTCTCCAAAAGTTTAAGTATTAATGGACCAGTGCAGGGAGGCACTTGTAAAGGGAGTGACCTGAACTACCTGACTTGTCAATAGTACTATCTATGCACACTATTAGGGATAAGTTTTTTCCAAAATGTTATTTTACAAGATGAAATGCAATTAAATTTGATCTTTGCTTGCAATATTTCTCTATTTAAATGGGGTTCATAACCGGTGAATGAGGTTTTATGTAGAAGCTATTTTTTGAAGGTACTCTTACCTTGAAAATTCCATATTTAATTTGAATCAAGAAGCTATCCATGTTAATGACACATTTGGCTTTATATACAAAAGTAAACATTAGCTTTTTAAATTTATAAGAGCTCTTCACTACAAAGGCAATAAAATTAGTGATAAATTTCATTAAAATACCCAGCACCAATGTTCCTAAAATTATTGGTTTGTTATTTGTTGATTTATACCTGATTTAATTCAGGAAAACCAAAGCATTCTAGCCATTAGTTTTCTCATAGCTTCTTTCACCTCCTTGATCCTCAGACCACAGATGAGAGGGTTTAACATGGGGACGACCACTGTGTAGGTCACAGGTGCCACTTTGAACTAATCAGCTGAATAGCTCGATTTAGGCACCACATAAATAAACAAAACTGTTCCATAAAATAGAGCGACTGCAGTGAGGTGGGAAGTACGGGTGGAGACGGTTTCTTCCCCCTCGAGTGGAGTGCATGTTCAGGACTGGGTGGAGGATGCAGCTGTGGGACTTAGTTACAGTAAACAGCGTGCACATGAGGACGGATGCAGAGGAGGTGGCAGGAGACACTTCAGCAATATAAACAAGGCCACAAGAAAGCTGCAGGAGTGGGAAGAGGTCACGGAAATAATGGTTGATTTTATTTAGTCCACAGAAGGGCAGGTTCATGAAACAGCCTGTAAATGAGGAAGCGTTCATGCATCCTCCCTGGTAGGACGCCCCCAACAGACCACTGGGGACATGTGGGTGGAGTAGAGCAGCGGGGAGCAGATGGCCACATCGTGCTCATAGGCCATGGCAGCCAGCAGGAAGCACTCTGTTGTCCCCAAAGCCACATCAGAGCCAAGCTCTGTACTATACAGCCAGTCACAGGGATAGTGGTTCTCTCTCTCAAGAAACTCCTAAGCATGACTGGTGTGACTGGTGTGGAATACCCAACCCAATGTCTCCAAAGATCAAATGGCTGGGGAAAAGGTACACTGGAATAGGAAGCTGCAGGCTGCTTCAGATTAAAACGATTATGCTATTTCCCACTATGATAACTACATAACCCCTTGGAAAAATCACAAAGAATATGGCACCTAGTGTGGGATTATCTGTTAATCCCAGAATAAGGAATGCTATCAGTCTCCATCTAGCTACTGAATGGTATCTACTGAAACCAGAACCAGAGGAGGTTAAATCGGCTGAAATGACCCCACATTTAAATGTATACCCTTATAGAGGAAAACACAGGCAGGAATATGCCAGATATTCCACACAGAGATATTTTCACCGATATAAAGGAAAGGGACATAAAGGAAAGAATAAACAAATGGGACTTCGTCAAAATAAAAAGCTTCTGCACAGCTAAAGAAAACATCAGAAAATGAAAAGAAAACCAACCATATGGGAAACTATATTTGCCAGTGATACCTTGGACAAGGGCTTGACCTCCAAAATACATAAAGAATTCACAAAACTCCAACCCAGGAAGATAAACAGTCCAATTAAAAAGTGGGCAAAGGACCCGAACAGACACCTCTCCAAGGAGGACATGCACAGGGCCCAGAGACACATGAAACGATGCTCAGCATCACTAGCCATCAGAGAGATGCAAATTAAAACCACAGTGAGATACCACTTCACACCAGTCAGAATGGCCATCATAACCAAATCAACAAACAACAACTGCTGGCGAGGATGTGGAGAAAAGGAAACCCTAGTAGATTGTTAGTGGGAATGCAGACTGGTGCAGCCACTGTGGAAAA
>PVJD01017013.1:0-18985 GCA_004026545.1 Mormoops blainvillei
CTAAAACTAGAAATGGATTTAGTAAGTTGGAATGCTAGCCCTGATACTAGAGCTGGTAGGACAAAATACTCATGAGAACATGTAGGATCTCGTCTCTCAATGACTTTGAAGTTTTTTCTCACATCAGATGTACCTTTTGAAGATAGATCGTGCAGACAAAATTCTCGCAATTGTGAAGTCGCATGCTTTAATATAAGAAAATGCTTCTGAATTATCTCAGAGTTTCACTGATTTAAAAAAATTGGTTCTCTGGGACTGGGACATTTTAAAATATATTCACTGGTCATTTGTACTAAAGGAAATAATTTAAATGGAAATTTTAGTCAATGCTATATTTCTCATAGGGATTTACTTTCCTATATAGAAATCACCTAACCTGCAAGCAATATCTTTCTGAAATTGCAGCATCAGGACTAAATTGTAGAATGCCTTTGAACTATGGTTCACTTCTCAAAATGCTTAGGAGAGTGAGCTAATTGTTGAGATAGATGCAAGGATGGAATCGTTCAGGAGGAAATGGATTTGGTCCAGTGTTTTGTGTCTAGAGGTACCCTTCAAACTGGAATAAGCTGGGCGTACGTAGAGGCATGTCAGAGCTGAAGACCGTCGCTTGCTCTTGCTACTAGGCTGCAGTCTTCTTCCCAGAGAAAACATCTTACGATGTTTTCGCATCGTTGCTAAATAAGGACCAGACATTTTCTCTGAGAGCAAGTGCTACCTCATCACGATTGTAAAAATGCAAGTGACAAAAAACTTTCTAAATAAATGAAAATTTAAATGATTTATATAAATTGTGTTACACAATTATTACATGCTTATTGAATACAAATTTTAAATTGAGGTAAGCAAAAGAAAAAAGAAAGAAAGAGGTCATGATGAAGAAGGAATATTTCCTAAAGCATTGTTATCCTTGTGATGGTTAGAAAGTCAGAGGCCTGGGACGTTAGTAAAAAAAGAGTCCAGAAAGGTACGACTGAACACATTAGATAAGGCTTTATAGGTGGCTAGATTTTATGGGGTTATAAAGGCTCTATTCTTTCTGCCTCCAAAGATCTCTTACCTGGTTGTTAAGTTAGGAAAAATAGCTAGAACGCAAGGCATTTAACCCCGAAGAAACCGTGCTAAAATATTGCTCTCAGAGTTTTGAGGACTAACGATATCCTTTCTTTCCTTGCTGAATCTTACTGGGGCTTTGCTTTGCTTGAAAACGTGTCGATGGTTTTCTTCCTTTCCAACCCCCCAGGAGGAAGCTGTTTTTAGCTGAGGGCTGCCGCTTCGCCTATCACTGCAGTGTGTAGGACGCCTGGTAGAGAAGGCAGCTGGAGAGGAGGAAGTCGGAAAGTGACTGAGTGTAAAGGAGAGAGCTCTGGAATAAAAAGAGAATGTTCTAGGACTTCCACACTTAGCAAGTACAGCTTTTTTTAGGCACAGAAGACTGGGACAACCCTTGGGCAATCTCATTTGTTTGGTGTTCTGGGGAGACCTGATTTATTTGTACAATTTCAATGATACTGTGAGGTTAAAAATATGTTTCCTTGTGGATAGTAATTAACAACAGTCTCTGCAGGATGGAATATTCCAGCACTTAGAGAATGCTACACAGTTTATTGCTGCAGCCAGCAGATGGTGGTAGTGTACCATAAAAAAGCAGATAAATTGGGCTTGCTGAAGCTGGGAGGTTCAGTTTCGTTTTGCTTTGTTATTTAAGCTTGACAATACCTACCTATATATTCTGTGGGTGCAGCATGTTTGAGCCCAGTCTGCTCCTAAACTTGTTTTATGATGATATCATTATTTTTTACTGGTACAAATTAACTGTCGGTTTCAATCTACCCCATGTTTCAGTTGCCTTCAGGGATCATCTTGTCAGTTATGCAGCTTTCCAATTTTATGGCTGAGATCAAGAGTGATTCCTTAAAGGCACATGGGAAACACACTTTGTCTTTAGAATGAAATGTGGGGAAGTGGCTATGAGCTTTGCTACATGGCCAATATTGTAGGTGGGCAGGAAAAATAGATAAGGGCAAACTGTTAAGGCCCTTGTTCAGCTGGAAATTTGAATGTCTCGACATTTACTCAGGTGCGATCATTCATGGGAGTATATTGATAGTGACCTTCTATCAATGGAGTGAAGTGGAGTTAGGTGAGTTCCAATGTTATTTTACAGACTTGTGTCCAAAATGTGAAAATGTAAAGAGGAGCTTGTGGGCAACAGCAATGCTTCCAGATCCACAGGAAATTCTTTCATTAAGGCATAACGTACCACATGAAGGTATTTGTTTATTCTTCCTTGCTTCTAATGCTACTGAGTTCCTACTAGGTGTCTGCTCTCCTTCCAGGTGCTGGAAATTGAGCAGAAACTTGATTGTTCCTAATCCTTTCTTGAGGTTTAAGGGCAAAAAGAGATTAAGATCCTCTTTATACAGTTGGCAGAGCACCACTGATTGATGGCAAACTTGAAGGAGAACGGGGTCATATTCTAGTTTGTCCCAGTCAAAGATTTCCATCAGCAACACACTGTCATAAATCTGTTGCTGAATTCTGCCAGCTCACACACTCTCCAAGGATACAGTGAGAGAAGGGGAGAAATCCCAAAAGCCAATATTATAGGCTACCCTGTTTTTTCAAATGTTGAATAGACAGAGTGAGCATGGGTTGAAGCTTTCTGCCAGACTATCTGAGTCTACAGGATGTTTATTCCTCTAAGTTCCTAAGTAACGTGGTACCTGCTTCTAGAATTTGCCAGTTTTTATCAGAGTTAAATAACAATGCTTATCCTATGTCATGCTCAACATGGGCCAGGCCCTTTCTGGGTATTATTTCAATCTTTATAACACTTATTCAGGCAAGGCATTATTATACTCTTTTAACATATAAGTGACACAAGAGCTTGATTAAGTTGCCTGGCTAAGAGCTAACCCTGGGATTTAAGAAAGGTCTGTCCATGCTCTTTCTACTATGCCATAACCCTCTCTCTTTTGAGCATTGTTTGCTATAACACTGTTCTACCGGTTAGAACTGATATGGAAGAGAGATACCGCCAGTGATCCCAAGATTTGCACTGAGAGCATGACAGATGTACAGGTGTCAGGCAGAAGATACCATAATCAGGGCCCTGAGGGGTCCCATCATATGGTCTGCAGAGCTTTGCAATGTTGGGAAAATCAGCAGACATGGCCTGGAGGTGCAGCCAGCAGAAACGGGGTGGCTTGTTCTGAGCAAAGGCTTCAGAGCAGCAGATAGGCTACGGAGTTGAAGGCAGGCAAACAAAGCATCATCAGAACTACCACAGCAGGAAAATCTTTGGTTGAGTTCAGGATGTAGAGGAAGGATGGCACTGCACCTGTCTTTCAGCTCTACTCTCTGGCAAAGATAACAACAAGACCAGCAGAAGCATTTTGAAACTCAGACAGCTACTGATATTTATTTATAAAGGGAAAGTGCGCAAGGTGGCATAAATGCACAGAAACCCTTCGAACACTAAGCGTAGTGCAAATGGGTCCACTATTGATTCTTAGCGGAAATGTTCATGTCTGCCTCATGAACAAATATTACTCCTGAGACCACCTTTAACAAAATATTTAGTCTGACCTCTCCAGGCTGCATTTACAAGCTCATTTCTCTCTTTGTGTTTTAGGGCTTTTCACTGAGTTGTAAGCAGGCCCTGTGCAGCAGCCCCAGAAGACTTTCACATGAGAGTTTCAGACAATAGAAAATAATCCTGATTGTGCAGTGGGTTCCATTAAAAGGTATGTTAGAAATGCTATAGGAGAAGAATGAGAAATTAAAGGAAGTTAACATAAAGGGGCATCACAGGCCCATTAGGGTTTAAAATCAGCAAGTGTGGCAGACCTCAGAATGCAGGAAGCAAACTTGTCAGACATTGCCCAACTTGATTCCTTTGCCATCTGCACACGACTGAATCTGTTGTGACTGTGGACATAGCCAAGTGTGGAGAACTACTTAGGCAGTTTAAGAAATCCATTAGAATCATTAGATCTCTTCTGAGCTAGCCAGAATAATCAAATTTATGTCTAAGTGGAAACCCGTTTAGCTGCCCATCTTACTTACCTTTCATAAGAGTTGAAAGAAAAATTTTATGCAAGGTTCACTCGCAAATGCCTTCTAATGGTTCTTTAAAAACATTCTACTCTTCTCTAGTCAAAAATGGCTTCGTATTTATGTTACTAAAGGCTGTTTTTCAAAATGTATTGTGACTTCATTTTAATAGTCCATGATCTCAGATTACCCACAGAATGGTTTGGAATTGAGTCATCCGTGACTATAACGTAAGTGATGTAAAAAAATGGAAAAAAATCAGGTTGCATATTTATTTGATTGCCCCGAGTTCTCAGTGCATTATCTGGATTGCCTGTCCATTTCTGTCTGGGTTAGTGTCAGAAGTTTTCAATTGCAAGTCCCTTCTGGGCAGGACTGATGTCGTCTCCATCACTTTGAGAGCCCCAGGTTCCTCATCCAATAAGCATTTCTTGAGTGCCCATTATGGGACAGGACTTCTTGGCTGGCACACAGCACTCTTCCATCTACATAAATAAATATGTGCAGGGAATCAAAGCTTCTTTCTTTCTTTTTTTTTTTTCTTTCTGCAAGATTGTCCTTCCTGTCTCCTGATCCTGTAGAGAGAAGAAAGAGGAATATCAGGCATATTGTTTTTTAAATCTCGTGGTTTCAATTCCAAGCTAAGGCCGATGATGTTGGTGCAACTGGCTCAGTCCTGGGTCTTGCCATTGTGTGTTATATGGTACATTTCGTTGTGTTGGACTTCTTCCTTCTTTCTTTCTTTCCATTCCTTTCCTTTTCCAGAGACGGTCTATCAACTTGATCTGAGTGTGAACAAAATGGTACTGATCCCCAGTATGCCCTCTGGCGAAGGCCAGGTCACAATTGTGGCTGAAAGGTTGGCCCCTGGGTCCTAATGTAAGTAGCAGTGAATTGGTCACACTGACTGACAGCTTCTATCGCCCCCAGGGTAAGTGATATTTGGAGAGAAGGGTCAATGAATGCTAATTATAACTTGAGGGTCTTGCCTTGATTGCATGAGACCAGGGTTAGAATCCCTTGCAAGTTTTGCTCTACTTTTGGGAAGCAATTTTTTTGCGGATGTGGATGGAGCCAGAGAATAAGGGAGAATGCCAGAAGGAGCCTTGTAATAGCTTACAGCTGTCCTTTAGCCAGAAGTCAATCTGCCATTTCCCTCTCATCCGTTGGGTCTTGGTTTGTGATTTTTTTTTTTTTCTCTGCCTCTTCCCTGTCGTAGAAAACGTGGTTTTCCTTATCTGTAAGGTGTCTTAATTTAGTGGAAAATAGAATTGAGTCCACTACCCACTCCCTGTTCCAGGAATGTTTTTCTCAAAATAGGAAATATATAATATGTAGGCTGGATGACTAGAATTAGATTGGATCAGTATGAAACAGGGAGATTTGTTTGCTTCAGAAAAAAATCTCCGACTGCCTTGTCTGGCTGCCGAATCCAGGACAAATATCTCTGACTCAGAGGTATAAAAATCAAACCATTCTGGGTGGGTTATTATAATGATGATCCTCCCCATGGATTCCTATGTGCCCTTTTGACAAAGCCTTTTGTGGCCAAACTGGCATTTCTAGTTAAGATTTTGAAACCATTATATTTAATGCCTCCTCCTCTTGATTAAGTCAAAAGAGAAAGAAATGGACTTTCCTATAGAGATAGGCAAATCTTTTCTTTCTTTCTCTGTTTTAATAATGAGCTCAAATATAAAGTCGGTCTGTTCTCTAGACATCCACACGAAATTAATCACCTCAAAATGAAGAGGAGGAAAGTTGGAAGTGCAGAATTTTATGTCTGCGGTGGTTTTTTTTTTTGGTTTCAAAACACCCATCTGGGTGAAAACTACCAAATTTATTGCTATCTAGCCTCAGATTCTTATTTCTTATCTACCTGTTGGATAATAAAAGCTCAAATTTGTTCTGACTATTTCAGTATACCACAGAGCAGCAATAAAAATGCACGTCGCTCTATCTCCAGCAAAATGTCTGGGAAGATAGAAGGGAAAATGCTCCGTAGCATGTTTGGAATTTCTAGTGCCTTTAATTGAGAAATAGGGAGGGTCACAAACCACAGCCGCGTGTACATTTCTTACTGGGTGAAGGATTTCCATGTAACAGGATTCACGGAATGCCAATAAAACTTGTACCTTAGGGAAGATTTTTTTTCTACTCCCCCGGATCTCTCAATTGAAAACTTCATTCTTCCATTAAAAAAAGAATTGTGCTTTGTGATTTATAAAGTCTATTTGTTTTTTCTTCAAGTTGAATGCTAAAGTTCTGCCTCGTGCCCTTAACTTAATGGATATTCTCAAAACTGGCAGCTTTTCTTTCATGCGGGAAGAAGGAATAATTCTGAATTAAGGGCACCAAAATAGGTTAAGGATACATTATGTCAGAGGCTGTAGATTGTTAACAAGCAAAGGAAGCACAAGTCATGGGGTATAATACAATTAAAGGCAACTGGGCAAGATTGCCAGCCATTCCATCTCCTTGACTTTCCCTGGTGATGCCAGAGGTGACCCTTTTCAGCCTGTCTAAAATATGACAGAGTCCTAGGCATTTTTTAAGTTTCTGAGTGAATCACAATTAGCGAGTACAGTAGGTGCTGTGGGTGTCCTGGCTGCATCCCTCTACCAGATCCACGTACCCCTTCTTTAGCTGTTGTGAGTGTTGGTTGCTAATGACCCACAACTGGCCTCCCACTCACTTTCCGGGGAATTGCTGATGCCAGCTGCATCTCCCTAGAGGTTGTGATCCACCAACTGGAACCAGGCAATGAGTGATGGATATGGAGCTACAAATGGCGGGTCACCTCACATCAAAGGAGAGGGTCATCATTATTTTTGTGATGTGATCCCAGGGGGCAGGTCAAGACTAGCCTGTATATAGAACCACATCTTTGCTCAGCACTTTCCTGCTTGTCATACCTCCCCTGAAGAGCTTTCCTTGAAAAGCACCCCTTCAATAAATTCACACACCAGAACTACTGTCTTAGGCTTTGATTCTAGTGTGTCCAGACCTACAACAGTGAGTTTGCCCATGTGTTTTATTTTGTCCTGACGTATTATACAATACAATATAATTGTTAACCAGAATTCCACTGGAAAACAATAAACTGTTTTCTCTGAATTGTTGAAGTCTGTTTTATTAACCCTTGATAAGCCTTTGTAACAGAAGGAAAGTTCTTTCAGTTCAATATTGTCCTCTGTGCAGCCTTTATCCATCAGCTTATGCAGGAGCATGGTTGGCAAAATTTCAAAGCCACAAAGGTTGGAAATTTGAACTCAATGACTGATTTCTACTCCCTTCCAATTTTAGGTACTTCACTAGTATTAATTCTTTTTATAGCACTCCTTCTAAAAGCTCAGCTTTTCAAGTTGGAATGATGTCCTGCCACAATAGGAATAATTATTATGGCCTTAGTTTGTGGAAGTCATCTGGGAAACACAACAAAAGATTTTCACTTGGAATTGAACAATATATCCAAGTCTGAAACGGGGTGTATTTTCAGGGTCCTCTGTAATTAGAAATGTGATTGTGTAAATGTCTAAAAATCTGTACTAGTTTTAAAGGAATTGGCCTGGAGCCCATTCCAATCCAGACCAAAAAAAAAAAAAAAAGCAAAATCCGAAGGTCTCCTTGCATTGCTACCAGCTCGCGGCGTAAAGGTGGGCTGATTCAGCAACTGGATGAATGGCGATTCTCGCTGACGGGCGCAGTCCGCGAGGAAATGTCAGGTTGACCCTGCTGCTTAGTAAAACGGAGCATAAATAGAGGTGATGAGAAAGGACATAGGGAACAAATATTTTAAAGGCATTATTTCTGTTGGGTGGGGAAGTATACATGATTCCACAGTGGAAATCTGAACCCTTCACAGACATCAAATCTGTGCTTTGAACCAAACATGTCCAAATATACTGACTGATGCACTGGGTTGGATATTACTGATTCTCAATATAATATTTTGGTCTAAAAAATTAGTTCTTTGTTTCCACCATGCTATAGCTTATCTATAATCAATATCTTTTAATTAAATCTAAAACATTCTTTTTTAAAGCAAGCAGGTGCTTGTTATTTTCTATTTAGCCATCTGATGTTTATTTTGGTTCAATTTCCTAGTGTTCACAAGTGATTTTTGCTGTATTTGGAGGATCTAAAGTTTGTTAGCATTTAATCTTTGAATGGGATGCATCATTTGAAGATCAGTACTAGAAAGTCAGGTGATGGTTTTTAACATTATATAATTTATAGTTTATGAGTAAAAAAATCACAAAATTTTGCTTTCTAAGACATTCCCCAGGGATTCTGGTTCAAAAAGGCCACTGCTTTTTAAGGAAATATAAACCATTTTCTTGTTGAATTTCCAAGTAAAATAGCTTGGAACTTGTCATTCATTATTAAGAAAGTAGAGATGATTATTCAAAATCTTTTCCCACTTGCTATATGATTATCACGACACTTGAAAAGGTTACATAACATAGGAAACATCTCTAAAAGTTAGGTACTTTATATCCTGTTTGATAAAAGAGAAGCAAAACTTGGTGAGTCAAGAAAAAAAGAATTACTTCAGAAAATCTGAATTATTCCCTACTATTTTCCCTACGGCCTTCATGCATTTTATAGTCATCTCTATCTAAATGAAAAATCTGTTAAATTTTTGAAACCAAGAATGGAAGTACTGACAAAATGTTTGTCTACAATTTTATTATTAGGAAAATTGGAAATATAAAAATGAACTTCAAATTTTACATTTTAATGTACCGTGTCATTAGAATGTTTTATTTTATAACTTTTATATTTGTAATATTTATTAAAAGGAAAATCAATGGAATTAGAAACTTAGAAATCTCATTATAATAAAATACTGACTAGCTCATACGTCTCTAGAAGCATTTTTCTAGGTCAGAAGTTGGTAGAGTAAGACATTAGTGGTAAGAGTACTTATAGAGTGACTTTATAATTTCTGGGTTGGCTTAATATATTGATTTAAAGTTTAGCGATTTTCTTTTTCTAATTCTTTTTTGCCCATTTCTAGAAATAAACTATAATTTTTTGAACTGAAGTTAGAACTTTGCTATGAATCTCTTATAGGAGTTTAGCCAAGTAATTGTTTGACAAATAGTTTTTAAGTCATTAAGCAAATTGATCACCTGTGAATAAGTAATTATTTTTGTAGATGCACATATGGGTGATGTATGGAAAAACAGACATGGGTATAATGGAAGCCTTAAAACAGTTAAACCTCAATTATATATGTCCATAAGAAAGGCAGAGATAATCCAAGAGACGGATACTTCAGAAATAACCTGATATAGTAACATGCATTCATATAATTGTTAGACCATATTTTCCCATAATTAAAATGTTTAAGGTTAACATCAAAGTTAATTTGTATTCTCTGAGCTTCCACCAACTAATGATAGAGTGAGGCCATATAAAAACACTCAGTATTGGAGGTCAGACAATCTAGAAATAAAACTTTAATTTTATGCAGTTAATTTACTAAACGAACTGGTCACATCTCAGTAATTGACAATTATCTTCAAGCAGGAAAAAAAAATACAAAAATAGAATAGCTACAAAACAAAACAGTACAAACCTCCCCAAGTCTTTGTAACATATAAGGGTAATTATTTCATTGTGTGCATAAAGTATTTGCTAAATTAAGTCATATAGATTCCCAATTTATGTAATAGGAAATCTACTGTGGCTGTACTGAGAGAGAATGAAATTGTGTGTTAGCAAGTTACATACCTGCCACCCTTCCTCAGTTTTCCTCGGGGCCATCCCTAGGATGTATAGGACTCCAAGCAAATCTTTTTTTGTAAGATCTCTGTCTGTACAAAAAATTTGATTTAAAAAAGTGTTATAAGATTCATGGGCCTATGTAAGGTATGGTAATTTTCAATAAAGCTTTCGAATAATGGATAAATTAGAATTATTTACACATTTGTTTACTGTAGAATCATTGCACATCAAGAGTCTTCTTAGTAGCTAGTAGCTAGGCACTATATCTTCTTGTTCTTTATTGTCAATGCATGGTTCCTGGCTAATTTCATACCTCTCACCGTGTGAGAAAAAAGTAGCAATGCTGTTATTATTCACAATGCCATGGCTCTTCAGATTCTGTTTGAATTGAAACAATATAGATCTTCTTGCCTCTGCAGTTTCTAACACCATTTATTTAATACTGGTTACATCATTACTCATGAGTCTATGTCATTCATCATGTCAAGAACACTGGCTTTCCATGACTGTCTCAAAAGTTGTTATTGTCCTTAGTTGATGGTGACCACAAATGCAAGTCTTATCTAGTACATGCAAGAAAATGTAAACAATAAATTGTTTTCTGGTCATGTCAAATTTAGTGTTCAGAATTCTTTAGTATCAACATAGAATGATACATCTTCCAATTACATCTTCTCTTGAACTCTTCAGACCCTGACGACGGCCTTCATAGAATATGGCCTGTTTTCATGCTGGCTTTTCCCCTGCCTTCTACCACTTGCACCAGGAAGATAGGCGAGAACCGTAGGAGACAAGAAGAGCGGCTCCATTTGTGAAGAAATGTCCAGCCCTTGTCCGGCATGGCTTAAGACCAGCCGGGCAGAGAACATCAACATGAGAGAGCACACGGATCCGAAGAATCACTGCACATAGGAGAGCAAAGGTCTCAAACACTGTTGGAGAAGGATGAGGTAACCCCCCAGAAAATAGCCTAACGTGATGTGGAACCTGAGGAGGAGGTTGTGGAGTGACAGCCCTGGGTATACCTGCATTTACCTGGCTCCCTTGGTGCGATAAACAGGAGGTGACACCTCTGTCCTAAGAACTCTGATACCAGCTGACACGCGTGGCTGAAGCTGAGGGGTTGGCAGTGTACCATTGATATCCCAGGGCCCTAAACTTGCAAGAAAATTAGAAATTTTCTCTTGAAAAATTAGAAAGTGTCTCTTAGAAATGTGAGTTTCCACAACTGAGCACGTCAGCACCATTCCAGAGGCCCATTTTCATCCAGACTCTTGTGACTTCATGAAAGAAATATTCTTGCTAGCTAGCGGAGTTTTTTCCTG
This sequence comes from Mormoops blainvillei, assembly GCA_004026545.1. Classification (NCBI taxonomy): domain Eukaryota; kingdom Metazoa; phylum Chordata; class Mammalia; order Chiroptera; family Mormoopidae; genus Mormoops; species Mormoops blainvillei. The sequence continues at coordinate 11,121 of PVJD01017013.1, forward strand.
AAGGCTCTTTGAGACATCTGGTTTACCTCTTGTATGGGGTAGAGGCTTAGACAGTGCTCTGAAAGGGAAAAATCTTAGATTTCCTCATCTTCACTGCAGGGCGCTGTCTTAAAAATGAATCTCCAAAAGTAGCCTACTGGGACATGGAGGAGGGTACTTTAGTAGTAACTTAGCAGCAATTAAAAAACACACCCCACACTTGGAGACTGGGGCCCGCCCATAGGGTCCTGAGTTAATTTGGGTCTTCTTGTCCCATGACACTGCCAGCTCTGGCTGGTCCCAGGCACCGGAAGGAAACTTCAAAACATTTTTTTGGGAGACCCCTTAAGGCATGGGACTCCCTAAGGAGCAGCCAAAGGGCAAAGTCCCAGCTTGCCTGGGTCTAAGGACAGTATGGAATTTCCTCATGGCTTCTGCTGCAATTTGTCTCAGTAGCAATTGCCTCCTTCAAGTGTGGGGTGTGTTCTTAAATTGCTGCTAAGTTACTACTGAAGCACCCTCCTCTATGTTCCAGGAGGCAACCTTTAGAGAGTTTTTTTTAAGACATCGCCCTGCAGTAATGATAAGGCAGTCTAAGATTTTAAGAACAAATCACACATGACTCAAGTATAAATTCATAACTTCGTAAGCATTCATATTATGTTTAATAGTTCATCTTCATTTCAGAATAGTGGTCCAAGCTCTGAAGAGAAGCTTTCAGCTCATGGATTCCTCACACAGAGAAAACTTTGCTCATGGAAATTGGGGCCATTATCGTGGCTTCTGTGTTTCCATTTAAACCGATGAGAGCAGAGCGACTTGTCACTTCAGTAGAAAAAGCATTGCATATATGAGTTTTGTGGCAGCTTCAGAAGTTGCAAGTTATGACTAGTAATGTAAATCTATTTTTTAATGTCTAGTCCCATTCAAAGAACAATGAAAGGTACTGAAAGTCTCTTTGTCTTTCTGTACCTAGGAGAAACAGATATGAAAAATTGATATTCTAAAGCCATAGATCAAACAATATAGTTTAAAAACTTTAGAGTGACAATAATTAGAAAGAAATGTGTTTTTTATAAAAGTGCATCTTTTGTGGAAAAAGAAATAAAAACACCTTTTATTTCTTTGATGCTGCTATGGAGAAACGATGTGGTTATGGTCAGAGGGTAAGACTTTATTCCTGTTCTGAAGTATAAATAAATTCTTGACTTCATTTTAACTTTAATTGATTCATTTGGCTTTCCTATTTCCTTCCTCTCCCTCCTCTCCTCTCCCCCTTTTTTCCCTTTTTATCTTTCTTTTTCTTTTTTGGTACCCTTCCTTCACACATGAGGAATTTATATTAAAATCCTTTTGTGTCTCAATAGATCACTTTCTCCAGATGTTATTTAAATTTACTTTGGAGAAAAATTAGTTGACCCCCTTCCCAAACAGGGAGTCCTGGAGAACCCATTTGCTCTTAGAAAAGTGAATGTTTCAGTTAGAACAATGGGTCTGATGCAAACTTCTCCACAATTTAGAAGTCTTTGGGATAATAAATAATCTGTCTTGACCTTAGGGATAATTCATTGCTGATCTCCTTGCTTATTCTCATGTAACTATTAAAGAAATAAAAAACTATTCCTACATAGCTGTGATAAAGAATAAAGCAGACTCGCATTTGCCACTAAGGAAGGAGCACCAGAAGAGGAAATGAGGAAAGCTAGGCACGACAAGATCCTGGTTATTTAAATATAAAAAGGAAATGTAGAGATGTATATGTATTTTTAATGTTTTTTTTTTTCTGGAAGGATATGTAATAAAAGTCTTGACCATGGCTACTACTGGGGTATGGTGTTGGAGGAGGTGAGAAAGGGGTAGTTTCAATTTTTATTTAATATCCTTTTGCATCATTTGAATTTCCTTACCATATTGCACTATGTGGTAGGCAAAATTCTAAGACGGATCCAAGATTTCCCATATCACTGAAGTACCACATCTGATTAATCCCCACTTCTCTGAATATGATGGATTTTACTCCTGTGATTTTATTGTGTTATATAATGCAGCATTAAGAAAGATTATCTAGGTGCTCTTGACCTAATCACAGAAGACCTTTAGAGGCAGAGTTTTCTTTGGCACCTTGAAGAAGGAGAAGGTGGAGGAAGGGGAGGAGGAGGCTAGGAGGAGAAGGAGGAAGGGGAAGAGAGGTCATGTCATTGTGTTGTCAAAGATTCAAAGTACAAGGACTGGGTATTTGCTGGCTAGAAGATGGAGGGAACTACATGGTAAGAAATGTCAGCAGTGTCTAGGAGCTGAGAGAAGTCCCTGATTGATGGCCAGCAAGGAAATGGGGACTTTTTGTTTTTTAAGATTTTATTTATTTTAATTTTAGACAGAGGGGAAGAGAGGGAGAGAAACTTCAATGTGTGGTTGCCTCTCATGTGCCCCCTACTGGGGACCTGGTCTGCAACCCAGGCATGTGCCCTGACTGGGGAATCAAACTGGCGACTGTTTGGTTTGCATGCCGACGTTCAATCCACTGAGCTACACCAGCCATGACAGAAATGGGGACTTTTGTCTTACAATTGCAGGGAACTGAATTCTGCCAAGGAGGATGAGCCTCCAGACAAAAACTCAGCTCAGCCAATACCTCGACTTCAGCCTTGTGATAGACGCACTGAGCAGAGAGCCCAGCCACACCATGCTGGATTTCTGACCTCTAGAACCATGAGCTAATAAGTGGGTGCTGTTTAATGCCGCTAACTTTATGGCAATTTGTTACATAGTTATAAAACTACTATTCATTTCCTGTATTATATTTAAGAAAATAAACAATTATAGTAGAATCTATCTAAGCACTAGGCCATTTTTCCCTTACTTAAATATTTTTACTTAAATTAAGAATCTTAATAAATGTTATTTAAAAAATCCCAACTCTGACTCTAAGGATAACATGTGCTCTTTTGAAGTCGCAATATAAAGTTACTGTACGTAAAGAAAGTAAAAATTTCTCATTGATTTCCATTGTATATTTTTATTTATTCATCCCTGTCCCATTCTGGAAAAGGTGTTATGTAATATTACAAATTAGAAATGTGTTTTTATGAGGGGAAACATTCCTTAAAATTAAACAGACAAAAACCCCAAACAAAATCAGCTTGACAACTTTTGTTAAAAGAGAGACTAAACAAGCAGCTGGTTGCAGGGTGCGCTGGGACTGCAGGAGGGGAGAGCAGGTCTGTTTGTTTTGTTTCTATCTACCCAGTGAACCCAAGACCTCTCACAGGTCTTGACATACAGTCCATGCTCCGAATTTCCTTGTTAATTAAAACAAATGAATGCACTTGCTGTCAATGTTGCATTTCAAAAACTATAGGTTTTCCTCCACTCAGATTCTCCCATCCACCATTTTGTTTTGTACTTTAGAGGAGAGAAATTTCTACTCCGGTGTATTCCTTAAGTCCACACACCTACAGCTTCCACAGTTCAGCTTCCTTTCATCTTTATCCTGGACATTTATGATATTGTTACACAGCCTCGCTAGAGTACCTCCATTAACTATCTTGAGTGACTATTTCTCAAATAACAATTTTCTTAAGGCTGAAGGTTTATTTTTCTCTCAAATTACTTGTTCCCTTTTGCTTTGTCACTATAAGTTTAAAATCTTTATGTAGGGGATTCTTAGCATCTTCTCCTTCCTCAATAGATAGTTTCTAGATGGCAAACACTCTTCTCTTAGTCTTCTGTCATATCTGCAGAACAGCACAGGGGCTGGCACTTATAAATGCCCAGGAAATGTAATAGATATTGATAAAACAAAAGGAATACCTTCATTGGGGAAACTTTTCTTGCAGACAAAAACTGCCTGTAGCTATTGGATAATTCACCCCTGCTTGCTTTTACTGAATCTCTGAAACGTCTAGTTACAAGGTAGTTGGGAAAGATATGTTTGGTCTCTGACAATAAAAAAGTGATGATAGAAAGAAAAAAGAGAGACAGCTAAAGATTATTATGAAATTATACCCAGTGTACATCAGATTCCCTTTCTCTGGTTAATTTCAAGGGCAATCCTATAAACTAAGACACTGCTTTTCTCCATCTATCCTGGAAGGAGGGCTTCCTTTTATTATGTAGGGATTTTAAATTATTGATTTAAAGTCCCTAGGAAATTTGATTTTTCAAATAAGGGCACACTCCCAATGTCTTTTCCAGCATGTCATTGAGATTCTGAGGACAATTAACAGTGGACTTTAGATAACACAGCTAACCTCTGTGCTTCTGTAGAGCTTTAGGTGGTTGCAAACATGTTTCTCCTTAACAAAGGACATCTTGCCTCTTGTACTAAATCTGTAACAGTTCCCTGCTCCCAACGCCACCCACACTCTGAGCTCTGAAGGCTCAATTTAGCATCCCCCAAAATTGAACTGTGTTTTTTCCCTTTAGTACCTCATTACGAACAATAAAGAGTTGAAGAATGGAGTGTTGGCTGGCAATTTTGCTATGATGTATGGCAGAGCACAATTCAGACTTGCTTTTTTGTCATCTGTAGGACCTCTAGGTTATTGACAGACGTAGATATTTTTCAGCTGGAACATAGAAACAGAATAGTTATATCCTATGCTCAGTTTACCAAAAATACCAATCCCTTTGACATCCAAGGGTTCTGCAGGTAGCCCCACAGGTAGTTAACAATGCTAATAACAGCAAGTGGTGCTTTTCCACTAGAGAACTGTAGCCACCTTTCAATGTGATCAGTGACTGTCCACTCAGTGCATTGAAAATCTACGTAGCCTTAACAGCAATCTTTCCACAAATTCAGTAAGTGGCGAGAGAAAATTTCTTATAGGTCCTGGCAAGAGTCCTTTTGTATTTTATATTCCCCTAAGAAGGTTTTTGTGCTTTTTCTCAAGGCAAATCCAGTCTTGTTACTAGCTTCTAATTTTGCATCTGTGCTTCAGAGTGGGGAAGGAGAACCAAGAGCCTTCACATCTAAAGACCAGGAGTCAGAAACTGTGGTCCGTGTCAAGGCTAGAGCCCGACAGCAGACAGTTACAATTGGCTTGCGCAATATTTAAAATGATTGGAGCTAGTTGTCAAAAATTAAAAGCAAGGAGGATTTCATGTAAAAAGAAATCTCGATTTTGGTCCTTCTTAAAAGAAGTTGAAGTTTTGGCACACTGGACCTGATTTCTGACATGGCAACTAAAGTTGGGTAGTGGCTGGCAGGTTACCCCAATACAGGGTGGCTCCTAGAATGTACCACCCATTTCTGGGAATTAAAAAAGGTACCACCTCTGGGCAGATGAATTATAAGATTGCACTATCGGAGAGGGCGCAGCTCACATGCAACAGCTTTGGCACAATTGCTGCCACCTCCTCGAACTATTTTCCTCATTGTGAGTGAGCCCCTTTAGGCATTTGAGTTATGGCCACTGCCAAAGCCTTTGGGAGAAGTCTGCCTGCAGCGTAAGTCCTGATGAAAGAGGCTGGCCAAAGGATTTTCTTTGGTTGCTTGACCACAGAAATGGAGACACCAGCATTTTGTTGACTTAGCTCTTGTTTCCCTTGAGAAGGTAGTTGGACAATTTTGTAGGAATTATAATCACAGGCTAGGTCTCCCTGTCTTCAAGGTTCACCCTACTTCCTGAACCTCAATACTCCTCTTGCCCATCTCCATGCTGATTTGCCATTTGTTCATTTTTTCAGCCTGTGAGAGGATGTGTCCAGGAAGGATACAGTGATTTTTCTAGCATGACACAAGGACGTAATTCCTTTAACTTAAAGAGTTTGAGGCAGACTTCTTGTGCCATCTTTGAATTAGCCAATCCCAGAATCTATCTCTGTTGACAACTTGCCCTTATTAAACCATGCCTCAAAGTGAAACCTGCACTGACAGTGGACAATGCCAAGGAGCTTAGGAGCCCCTCTGTGGCCTCAGCAAACCTGAATAATAGTCTCTCTGTGGCTGCCCAAGAACCATGAGCTGTTTTTTCTTAGCATTGTTATGACAATCATCAAAATCATTCGCATAGTATAGCTATAGGTGATGCTTGCTCTATAGGGGGCAATGCAGTGAAATTAACACTATTCCATCTAGGGAGCTTATACAGTGATGCATCATTAAGCACAACTGGGTGATAATGTTACAGAAAAATGAAGCGACCAGACACTGAGGGGTTAGGAGCACGATCTTTATTTACGTGCACGGGCCCAGAGGAGGCAAACTCCAAATTCTGAGCCCAGAACAATAGCCCCGCATTCCTTTTATGCAGGGTTAAGCAGGGGAGGGTATTGGGAGTCGTAGTATAGATTTGGCACAAAAGGGCTTACAGAAGTGGGAGAGAAATATTTACAGCATTAGTCAGAGCAGACAGCGTCTCAGCACTTGCAGCTGGGCAGATAACATTTCACTTCGTCCTTGGTGTCGGCCCTGACTCCCTCCACATTCCCCCCTGTGGGTGCTTAGACAGCGCTTTCGTCTGTCTCTGCACCCAGAAATGGGGTCCTCTGCTCCTGTTGGGTCTAGTGCTGGAGATGGTGACGGGTAGCGTTGGCTCAGTGACGGTCCACTCCTTCTCCCTGTCTTGGCAGGTCCTTCGCAGCTTTAGGGCTGGGATTCGGCCTGGTCCCTATTCTGGTCCTGGGTTGGTTTCCTCAGGGTCAGCAGCGACCTTGGCTCTGGTGTGATGGATCCATAGAATAATACCTGCAACTTTTAAGGCGGTGGGGGTAGTTAACAGTATTAGGTAGGGCCCAACCCATCTGAGTTGGAGGGACTCTTTTTTCCAGTCTTTTACCCAAACATACGGGTCTGGTCCCCGGGGCACTTATAGTTCCCTCCCCGAGTGAGGGTCAGATGAGGGACTCAAATCCCTCCCAGTCTCGGGTCTGGTCCCCGGGGCACTTACAGTTCCCTCCCCGAGTGAGGGTCAGATGAGGGACTCAAATCCCTCCCGGTCTCGGGTCTGGTCCCCGGGGCACTTACCGGTGCGGTGCCTTCCGATAGATCGTGCTCTGAAGCCCTCACTTCCCGGTGGGAGTTGCGGGGTGGACTCCGGAGCCCCGGCCGGTTTGGGGCCCAAGAAATCTCAGGGCGCGCGCTTCCCCGGTCCCCAGTCGGGCCGCCGGGCGTCCGTCCCGCCCTGCCCAGCCGGCGGCAAATCGGCCCGAATGTATGTAAGGTCGCTTCCCGGTCAGGGAACCAAATGTTACAGAAAAATGAAGCGACCAGACACTGAGGGGTTAGGAGCACGATCTTTATTTACGTGCACGGGCCCAGAGGAGGCAAACTCCAAATTCTGAGCCCAGAACAATAGCCCCGCATTCCTTTTATGCAGGACTAAGCAGGGGAGGGTATTGGGAGTCGTAGTATAGATTTGGCACAAAGGGGCTTACAGAAGTGGGAGAGAAATATTTACAGCATTAGTCAGAGCAGGCAGCGTCTCAGCACTTGCAGCTGGGCAGATAACATTTCACTTCGTCCTTGGTGTCGGCCCTGACTCCCTCCACAATATGACTAGGAGTCTGTTTAGGCAAGAGCATGGATTTCAGGCAGGGGTTGAACATTGACTCTGACACTCAATAGTTGGACAAGTCTTTTAACTCTGTGGCCTTCAAAGGAAAAATAGTTTAATCATAGCATGATGAGTGAGGACTTAGAATGGTTAAGACCTTTGGAGTTTCCTCCCTCTTCCCTCTTCCTAGCTGGAGTAAATTAACTTCAAAAGCCTCAGGTGTGAGAATAGCACCTTCTTAACAGGATTTGCTTGATTAAATCAGATGGTGCTTATGTCTATCATGTGGCAGGTACATGGCACCTGACCACTGGGAATCCCAGCCTGGTATAACATGAGCTATCAAAAATGTGGGTTCCCTACCCCCATGCTTGCCTCTCACTGCTTCAG
>PVJD01017014.1:0-18953 GCA_004026545.1 Mormoops blainvillei
CACGTCCCAGTCCCTGTGGCTGCCTCTGGGCCCCTCCTGTCCTCAGTCTGTTGCTGTCAACAACGCCTGCCGAGCACACCCCACACCTCCTACCCCCACTTTAGGGCTGTCCCTCTGCCGCACTGAACCGCCTCCCGGACTCTCCCGCGCTCGCCCCAAAGCAGCCTAGCCACGCTGTGAAGCAGGACCAGAACATGCCGCCAACGCGGGTGGACTCAGGTGTTCTTGGTTCTTTACGTGAGGCCAATATCACCGAATTCAGCTGTTACTGGAAAAAAACTTCGGAAATTCAGAAAGAGAACAGAAGCCAGGACTGGGACGCTGTGGTTTTATCTGCACGACACACGCCGAAGAGCAGAGGCAGCGGGGAAACGCACGCGCCCCTGACACCGCCTCGGAAAAGGAGCTAGTCCCAATGCCTTCTTCGTTCCAGCTCCACCTGGCTCTAGTCGCTGCTTCTAAGCCTAAAAATGCAGCTGTCTTTTGTGCTCTGAAAACAGCAATGGCTTCCTTCTCTGCTTCCATCACACACTTTTCAGAAGCTGGAAAGTTCTAAGAAGATGCTCTCTTGCCCATGTGATCAGTGCTCTCTTTAGTCTGACTTCTGGAAGAGATCGCAGTGGCGTCTGGATTAAGCTGCCGGATGGCGCAATCCTGCTTAAGCCACGTGGCTGCAGACCAAGGTTCCAGCCCAAAGTCATGATTTCTGGAGTGTCCATACTCCACCTCCTTGTTCCTATCTAGAAACAGGAGCTGATCAATCTAATAGGCATTGAATTAAACACGCCTTCAAATATTTAGTTCTTCCTCTACCATTACTTCTGTTTTCTTGTGTCCAGCCAAAAGCAGAAGAGGCAAGCTGTTTGCTGACAGGGAATGCCCTGGTAAGAGTCATAAAATGGAGATGAATTCTGCCCGTTACCCTGAATGACCTGCAAGGCATTGTGTTAAGAGGAGACAGAATAAATGTTCTCGGAGCACAAGGCCAGGGTTAATGAAGTGATTCTGGGTCACCAAAGCAAGTCCAGAGCTGGCCCAGTTAATTTAAGTGGCCCTGGGATGGGGAAGCAAACCAGTAAGTTGTGTTGGACAAATCCAACACACAAGCTTGCACCACACAAATAACCATGCAGTGGCACCAGGTTGTGGGTACGTATATATTGTTGCCCTCTGAACAAAGCATTCCAGAGAAGCTCATGGCGAAGCACATGGGTAAAGGCCCTTACTTATGTCGGCTTAATGGAGAGGGCACAGGGCCCACTGGAAGGGAAGAGACCACTCATTTCAGGAAGGAGCCGGCACCAGTATGAAGACTTCCTCAGCGAGCTGGCAAAGCCAGTCCCCCGCGAGGCACACACAGCACGGCAGCCAAGTGCCCGGGGCTGGAGGGAGGGACGGCTGACCACAAGAGGAAAACGTGCTGGACAGAAATGGTGCAAAGCAAAACAGAGGGTGAGTCAGAGCCTAAAGGCCTCCGCGCAATGAGAGGACAGCTACTGCCAAGCAAAGCCCTCCTCGGGTGCCAACGCCCATCACCAGGGCAGCACGGGGAAGGGACCTCTGCCAGCAGTCCTCCATTCTTGCCCTCCAGGGGACGCTTCTCCCCCTCAGGGAAGTTGAGTCCCTGCTGACCCCACCTTGGGTCTTTGATGCCGGGCTGACCATGCTCCCTGCTATGAGGAGTGAGCAGCAGGCGTTGGGGGAGTGCGGGAGACACCTGGGCCTCGGGCCACCTGCTTGACCACCTGGGCTGGCCCCTGAACCCACCTGGAAGGCTCCCCCGCCGCCTTCCTCACTGCCCCGCGGCCAGCCCCTTGGTGCAGGGGTGCTGTGCGGGGGGCTCGGAGGAAATCGCGCCTTCACTTGAGAGCCTGTCCTAGGACAGAACCTGGGGCCCCACCCCGGACCCACTCAATTGGACGATCCCAGGGGCATGCCAGAGTCAGAGGGAGACTATACTCTCAGGGTGCCCAGAACACAGCTGGAACATTCTGTCAGATCAATGAACCGTCATGAATACCTGCTATTCAAGCCAGGCACTCTGCAGACACCAGGGATCCTCCAAGCCCCTCAAAGCATCTTGGGTCCCGCAGCCAGGGGTGCAGGGCTGAGGGGCTCGTAAGCACTAGGTGGGAGCTCGATGGGGACACAAGGCAGCAGTGAGCAGTTCTACTTGGGACCAGGAGGCTGAGGGCCAAGGGGATCAGGGTCAGGAAAACAGGGGTCAGGGCACTGGGGGTCAGGAAAGGCTGAGGAAGCAAGTACATGACCAAGTTAAGGGAGGAAGGCGTCTGCAGAGCAGTCACTGAAAGGGGCTTTCTGAGCAGTGACAGTGTGACACCAAGCAATGAAAGTGGTGGAAAACCCAGAGAGAGTGACTGGGCAGGAGAGGTGTCCAGGGCTGGGCCCCGGAGGCCTGGGGTCCGGGCCCTCTGCTCTGGACATGACTCCCGCAGCGGCCTCTGGTTACAGAAGCTTCCTTGGCAGCCGCGCTCCCAGTGCCTTTGAACTTGCGGCCAAGGAGACGGGCCTGCTTTTTTTCACGTGTACTTTGTTTGGTCAGATGTTTTTTGCCTCTGCTTTCCTGTGATTGATTTTTAAAACACGATTAAACGTGAAACCTTCCGTTTATTCTGATTAAAAGCTCACCTCGCCCCTGCCCTTCGCCGTTGGCGCCTTCACCAGCACACCCACCCCTTTCCGTCTCCTCGTCTCCGTGTCACGCGTCTCCCTTCGGGGTGCGTTTTTCTGACTCCCAGAGCTCATCACAAACATTCATCTATCGGAACGCGATGCAGTCCCTTCTGTTGCTACTTGATGCCTCCCCTGCACCAGGTCTCACTTCCTCTTGCCTGGGAGAGCCCGTTTTTCACTCCACAAGTCACCAGCGCTAGGTGCTTTCTTAGCCTCCCCAGCGGTCTGGCCTGAGCTGGTAACTAACTCCTGGCCAGTGGGGCCCGGGGGTAGATCTGCTGGGGGCTCCTGGGCAAGGTTTCTCTCCCCGATACAGAGACCCTGAAGAGATGCCACCTTCCCCCTCGCCTTGGGACGTGCGTGAGAAAGTGCGGCACCTACTCCCGACCACCACGGAGCCAACGTGCTGGACGAGGCTGGATGCGAAAACAGAAGCCTGCCTGTTCCCGACTGATGCGCCGGGCTCTTCTTCCCCAGGCCCAGGGTGGGCCCACCTACGGATTTACTGTCACACTGCACTTCGCGTACACGTTAGTAACTTTTATCCTTTACATGAGAGCAACGCAGAAATATCCCAGGCCCTGAAAGTTCCTCATCACTCTTAGGTTCTCCTGTGAGTGACCGGGTGCCTTCTCGACTGAATGTGTCGTAGTTGCTGTTGACAGTTACCAGTCTGAAAGTTTTGTCTGGGCATTGTTTTTCTCCCGTAGATTGTAATTTAAAGTCTCTTGATTACACTGGCCCATTTTTTGACAAGTTCATTCGTCTCGTGCATTGTGGCGCTTTGTACTGGCTGTTACACTTCAGCACTTTAAGCTGCACTTAGCATCCCAAGGCGTGTCCTCTGACATTCCATGCCGCTAGTTATCGCACTCCCCTTTCTTTCTGGCTTCAGAGTCTTGAGCTCCAGCACGGAACAACACCGGGTCTCCCTCTCGGCCCCACGCGGTGGCTGACCTCTGGCGCCCCTCTCCTTCCACCGCTCCCCGCCTTAGTCAAGCCGTCGTGCTCACCTCCTCCACTGCCCGCTCTCTTTCCATTTTGTCTCCCTGTCCAGTGTCAGGCCATCGAGCCAGTTGTCCGCACCCCACCAACCCCTAACGATCCTGCTCTACACTCCAGCCTAGGGGCTGAGCCAGCAGAGGAAGAACGCTGCTGGGTGGGAGAGGCGTGAACGCGCACAGGGCATGATAACTGGTTTTCCTCTCACACTTCATTTTCACGAGAACTAGGGGAAGCTCAGGTGACTGGTGGGGCTGGTAAGTGCCGGCAGATCCGCTCTCACATCTTAGACACAGGTGCGAAACGACACACCCTTCCTGCTTAGCAGCGCGGGCCGAGCCTGGGTTCTCCGGTCTCATCCTGCCCTCAGCCCCAGGCCCTGCGGCCCCTTGTGGTCAGGAGCAGCCTTCCTCTGACCTATGATTTTTTTCTCCTTGTGCAGCTCCCCGCACCCCCCGCCCCGAAAAGCCCGGACTTGCCCTCGATGGGAAATCTTTCTTCCGTAAACACCACCAGTGGCTCTGCATTTTCCTTTTTCCCTTGTGTCAAATTCTTCCACTCTCACCTCTTGACTCTGAGCCTTTTCGGGACATTTGTTTTCCTGGCTGCCTTCTTGAATTTTTTCCATCCTGCACAGGAATGTCTAATTCCCTCTAAAATGTTAGCCTGGACCTTCACTTCCAGCAAGAAGATCAGCTGTAATTAATAGAAAACAATGACAAAAACCCCTTACGTGAGCTGTCGCTTTCACATTGACAGAGTCATTGTCCACGCTGGCAAAGAAGCCAAGAGGCGTGACCACCACACCGGAATGCGGTGGCTACGGCCAGCTGGAGGCCGCCTGTGCTGGCGCCCCGGGGCGCCCGGCATCCCCCCTCCTTCTCACGGTGCTTCCCACTTTACAGGTGCAGTAACTGACCTGCGCCAAGGTTAGGTCACGTGCCTACAGCTACTAAACTTAGGTCTTAGGATATAAACTCGGGCTGCTTGCCTCTAAACCACCGCCCTCTCCAGCTCCCTCAACTGCCATGCTTGTCGGCATTCACAGAAGGCACACTTCTCTGCGGCTTTTCCTAAAGCCAGTGTTTCGATCTCAGAGACTATGGTTTCGCCACCCTCTAGCTCCTGCCCAGTGGAGAGAAAGGGGCGTGTGCCGGGTGTGGGCGGGGCCGGCGGCTGAGCATCCTGATGCAGCCTTTCCAGCCCAGGGACAGCAGTTGGTGATGCAGAGACCCCTAAGGACAATCTTCTAGCAGATCCTCCTGCTTTTCGTTCAGCTTTCTCACCACATACATGACAAATTTTGAAGAGCATGTTTTTGATTTTGATCAAGTACCCTTATCAATTTGTTCTTTTAAGAATCATGTCTTAAGAGTCGTATCTAAGAAACCTTTGCGTAATGCGAGTCACAAAGATTTGTGCCTTTCCCCCAGCGGGTGTAGTTTCCGGTCTCACCTTTGGGTCTGGGAGCCGTTCCGGTGTGCGCCGCAGGCCCAGGTTTGCTGCCTTGCTTACGGATGCCCAAGTGCTCCGGCACTGCTTGCCGAAGAGGTTGTCCTTTCTCTACTGCGCCACCTTTGTGCATCTATCAAAAATCAGCAGCACATCCTGGCGTCTGTCTGCCTGTCATACTAATTGGATTTCTGCAAACGTCTGATGTTCCTAGCTGGTTTCCCCACATCTTTAAAAGGAGAACCAGGTGATCCCTGGTGGTCTGCTCACATCTGGGAAAGGACTGGCTGACAAGAACGGGCAGCTTCCAGGGGCTTCTTCTGTCCTCATCCCATCTGTCTCCCCTTGGCCTCCCTCTGAATGGGGGTGGGGGGACGGTATGTGGGCTCTGTATAAGCAGAGGGCACACACTGCACTGACAAGCCTGTTTTTCTTCAGGGTACGTGTGCAGGCGGCAGGGGGCGGGGCTGCAGCCCCATGTGGAGTCACAATAAGAGCCCCAGGTGTGTGCGTTAGCATCTGCCATCACTGGGTCCCACGACCTTTCCTTGTGTCCCTTCCCTGGGAATTCTAGAGGAACTTAGAGACCCCTCACAATTCCGAAGCTCTTCCACAAGCCCCCCACCCCGATTTTCTCCCTTTCGGGAAAAGGAGCCTCTTCGGTAGCCAGCCGGGTGCTGGCCTGGGTTCTTCTCCCATTCGGGGCCGTTCTTACCTCCTTGCTGAGTCTGAAGGGGTCACAGCTTCTCTGTTCTGGTTCTCTGTCAACCTTCCCCATTGTTTCCATTTCCCAGAGATTTCTCAACCTTTTTGAGCTAGTGAATGGTATGCTTTCTTGTTTTCCAACATTTTCAATGGATTTATGCTTTTCTTTTACTTTTCCTTTTTAAAAAAATGTTTTTTGGAGGAGGCAGGAGTAAATGGAGTATGTTTGTGCTAGGAAGTCCTACTAGATGGTATTAAGTTAGGGATGTGTGGACTCACTTCCCCACAGAATGTCCGCTGAGTCCGTCCCCAGAGACAGAAGGCAGAGCCGGACCCATCGCCAGACCAGCTGGTGATGGTGTGTGGAGCGGACTGGCTGGCTGAGAGGCTGGGCAGGGCCCGAGCCTCCGCGGCAGCCTCGCCATCTGTGAAACCAGACGTCTTCAGAGAACCGCACGGCTCCCTGCTCTGTGTGCGGAGCGGGGGCATGGCCGGATGGAGCAGGGACGCCACCAACCGCAAGTTTCCTTTCCTTCGTCATCTTTCACCATCTCTATCTGTTTTCTAGAACAGGAGTATACATGTGTGTGTATTTCTAACGTCTAGTCCTAGGTTTTGTCCTAAAAGTATGTATGATCTTGGTCCTGCACACCATTTTGTTTTTTGGTGGTTTTTAAAAATTTGTTGTTTGGGTTTTTTTTTTAGTTTTCGTAGCGTCCCCACTCCCGTACCCTGAGTAAGACAAGCTGGCCGCCGCGTTTACAAAGGCCCTGCCAGGGCGATGCACCAGGAACCGGCATTAGCAAACACGCTACTTGCCGGCACAGTACTCACTGACGATCCACAGGAGAACAGAGATCCACGTCAAAAAAAAAAAGAAGAAGAAGAAGAAAAGAAAAACACTCTAAAATTTCAGGTTCTCACCTAGGCTAAAGTTCTGTCATTCAATAACTCTGTGTAAAGAGACATTAAATTTTTTCAAAAAGGAGGAAACAAGCAAACACAAAAATATGCCACAAATACAGTTCAAGACCCCTTTTGTTAACGAGCTTCTGCAGGTTCTCTAGTTCATTTGGGTCTGCCTGTTTACACACATTTTTAATTTGTTCGGTCGTTTCACAGACCAGCAGTTTCATGGTTCAATTTGTTTCAGGCAAAATGGACTGTTACAAAATACCCCCGACTACTTTCAGGTTGGAAAAATTAATGAATTGAAGTTGCGATGATCCTACAGGATGGCCTTTTTGTCCTAATTACAGAACGTAGTCCTCTCCATAAATGTAAAAAGGTTCGGCAGCGGCATAACAGATGTAATAAATAAGACAAGCACAAATGTCTCCGTCTGTTTCCTAGCCTTCCCTCAGACGCGTCCAAAAGGCCGTCACGGTTTTAGATGCAGGTTCGGATGCGCGGTTACTCTGTGGTCAGTGAGCGCCAGACGTCCTTAATCTGCACAGTGGCTCTGAGAACGTGGCACCACCTCGCCCCTGCCCCCACCCCGTTCTACTGAGGAGGAGGACGGCTCTGAGAGGGAGGTCCCTGTGCCCAGGGTGAAAGCAGGCGCTGTGGGCACAAGCCAGTTGGGGACCAGAGTCTCGAGCATCCTCCGGTAGACTTTGCCCTCAGCTCAGTGGCTGCAAAATTCGGTGGGTCCCCCGATGCACCTGCTCACTTGCTAGCTTTCCTTAAAGCAAATGAACACAAACAAAAGCATATGTAATTCTCATAAATCCATGAAGTATCACTCTTCCCACTGAAAATTACGACAGTTCACAAAGACATGGAGCTAGAAAGAACGGTACACCCTACAGGCCCAGCTTTTTCAAGAAATGAATGTTGCTCACACAGCTGCTGCCCCTTGGTCCCGCCGGACCTGTCTCCCACCCTCCACTCGCGGAGGGGCCACGCCCGGATTTGGGGATCACCATCCCCATGTGGGCTCCAGGGTAAACTGGTTACTTCCTCTGCGCTGCGCCCCGAGCCCTCCGTGCCCCGGGCGGTGGCCTGCCCCAGGGGCCCGTGCGCAGTGCTCTGCAGAAACAGCATCACCTTGCCAGAGGCTGTGGGAGTCCTGGTCCTTTCTGAGGCCACACCCCAGCCCCAGCAGGTGCTCTCCATCCCACTGAGAGGACTCCCACCTGGAGGAATCCTGGGATTGAGCACTGTATCTTAATTAGAGGAAGAACCTGGGGACTCCTGATGCAGCTTCCAGGGAAGAGGCCAGACGTGACGTGAGAATGGCCACCTCCACGCAGGAAGTCCCCACGACATTCCGTGGGCCCACTGTGTTACGACTTTATGAAGGGTCAAAGCTTTTTGTTAATCTATGGGAAACTACAAACCACTCTTTAACACTTTTTAATTTATAGTTTTTAAAAAGAGCTAGAATTTCAGACTTAAACATATACCTCCCATTGCCTAGTCACTGATAAATTTACCTGCTCTTGCTATATTTCCATCAGCTACTTTGCAAGAGGTGATCACCTATGTCTTCAGGCCTGAAGAGAAGAACGATTTCCCTCTAATTTACTTCCAGTGGCACAGCAGTTAAGGTGGAATAATTATGTTAACCATTCTGGAATGGTATTTCCATAATGGTATTGTGGAAAGGGAGGAAAAAAGACAGCGTCGTATGCAGCAGGGCCCAGTCAGCGTGACAGCGGCTCACGGCGACTGTGACAGTGCTCACCACAAACACCTTCACGCTCACATAAACACGGCTCTCGGGGAGCAGGAAGAATCCCATCTGCCACGGCACCCGCTCAGTGCCATCTTCCAGCACCTCCTGAGCGGGCCTGCAGCCGGGCACCGGCTGACGCGGGGCTGCTGCTCCCGCGGGGCTGCGTCTGCCGTGTCCTGGGCAGGCCGCCCTCAGTCCACGCTGAGTCCGAGCCTTCACTGCCCAGAAACACGATGGAAACAGCACAAGTGCATGGCGGGCAAATGCTTTCACTCACCACGTCCAGCTCATTTACCGATCTTGGGGCATGTAGTTAAAACAGACCACGGCCACACTGTTAGAGACACGTTTTTAAAGGCTGTGTGCCAGTTCTGAAGTCTTAGAGGTGAAAAGGGAGCCATCACCACCTGTTTGTCACTGATTTTCAAACAACAGTCACACTGCTCTGCTGACAAAGCTAGTGGCACGAGAAGAGTGGTCCCTAGCACACATGGCTGACAGCAACACCGGCTAGTAATGACACTGAGGGGCTTATGCGATGAATCATGGGAAGCACGATGCATGACAGCCAAGACCCGCAGAATGCACTCTGAAGACAGGGGTGCTGGAAGCCCCTCTCCAAAGAAACCACTTCCTTATGTCCCCAGTTACCCCACAGCTGTGTTGTAGCCTTTGAAAAGTTCAATCTACAGCAAAAAAGATGAAGTCAACACTATCATTCCCAATTCCTATGGAAGCAGACATTTTTACACAGTGGTGCCAGCGGATCACATGACTGTCATGTGAGCACCTGGGGGCGGGGCCGGGGGGGCAGCTCCACTGCATTGTGCACAGCAGTCTCCATGGGAAGAGCTGCCCTGTAGCCATGCAGGCGCCTCAGGGAAGGCCTGGTCCAAGGCCTCGGTGTAATGATGGGGACACCAGCAGAGGGTCTGAGACCTGCCCAAGCTGCCATGGCTGCTCCGAGCCAGAGTTCAGACCACAGCCTGGGCCGCCCGTCCAGGAACCCCCACAGTGCTGGTTGAGGTCCCATGGCCTGAGGAGACTGCCAGGCTGACTGCGGGTATTCTTACCCCAGAGAAAATGTTTCTCCCCCTTGCCCACACCTCTCTGACTCCCAGGGCAGGGCCCGGCCCTAAGGACCCTTCCGCAGGACCACGGCCCTGCCTCAAGCAGCCGTGCACGAGCCTCCTTTGGGAGCACCCATGCGCAGGGGCAGGGACAGTGGGTGTGGGGGCGGGAGGTCGCTCCTTAACGCATGCCTGCCACAAGCGAGGCACAAAGAGAACACAGAGACGCCACCCTCCGGTCACAGCCGGTGTCAGCACGCAGGGGTAGAACCTGTGGGCACCGTGGGGCACGGTCCACGCCCCAAAGGACAGCTTCACCACCGAGATGACCCAGGAGTCTCAAAAGAGGAGACACTTCCAGGAGGACAAGTGAACAGAGGGAACCAGAGAGTGAAGAGAAAGTCAGGCACGAAGGCGGGGTGTCCTAGGAACAGGGCACAGCTCCTCGCGCCGGGGTGGTCAGGAACACAGCCACGGCGAGGGCCAGCCTCCCCCAGGAATGTGGAGAAGCTGGGATCTGAGCAGGAGTGGAACAGGGAGGTGTATCTTTTTCTGGGAGAGGAAGTGTGGCAGCCAACGGGAAACTGGGTAGGAGGGAGAGCCGGAGGCGGGGAGACCAGGCTCAGGTGGGAGGGTGAGAGACCATTAACATATTCCTGACTAACAGGAAAGTTTCACTATAAAAACACTGGCAAAGTCCAGACACCATTTAAAATCAAAACGTAGGGATATGAATTTCTAACCCTCGCAAACGAAACCTAGAAACACAGCTCGTTACCACAGTGAGCTTTTCTTGGTCACAGAGCTCTCCGATGACGTAAACGAAGAATCTTAGTTTCTTCTAAAAACCGATTCACTGACATAGTTTACTTATTAAATATATCTCATAGGTTTAAGTTACATTAATCATCCTTAACGATAAGTTCTGTAATTGTTAAGGTACCAAATGAGAATAGAGCTTTAAGGAAAGTCGGCGATATATATTGTGATTTTGAAAACAGGTTTAATTATCAACTTAGTGCCTGCTCCTTTGAGGAAGTCAAAGGTGTAATTTAAGAGTCTGGCCACTGAAGATTATAACCAGGTGAAATTGTACAATTTCACCAAATAGATACACTTCCAAATCTGCTCCTTCAGACCGTAGGCAAAACATGGGGTGTTTCACTGCCCTGTTTTAGAGACACCAAAGGCGCATAAAATGTCTGTGGAAGAATGAGTCAAACCTTGGATCTGAGCCCCCTGGGGCTCAGGGCTCTGACCTCACTCAAGGGCCTGCAGGGGGCGCCCTCCTGCCAGCGCTTTACTCTTACCTTCCGGCTGGGGGTTCCAGACAGCACTGTGTGAAGTTTTGCAGCTCTGGATCTTTTCTGAATAGTCACAATCTCTGTCCACCGCCAACCCTGCTTTCCAGTTACACTCACTGGGAACTACTCAACGGTATCTGGTGAAGCTGATGTAAGCCCCCACATCACCCCCAGCACTGCCCGGTCAACAGGCAGCATCCACGAAGGAGTGGAGACACTGCCGCCAGGAACAAAGGAAGTAATCTTCCCCCCCCCTCTGCAGCCCAGCATCTGTGTCTTTCCGAAACTTGTTTCTCCAGGTATAAAATGTAGTTCGCATTACTCATAATTCATTACTGTAGGGGAACCGGGATGAATTTCAACAGTTAACTTTAAAGAACAGTTACAACCCAAAATTTCAAAAGTGTATGCATATTACATTACTAAATTGCGAGATAAAAATGAACTAACCCATCTAATTTATATTTCATACTTGGGGTTAATGGTGTGTTAACAAAATATTGGATTAAAAAAAGCACCATCAAAGCTAAGTGTCTCCCAAGTGTTTTAAGGAGAGTTGACTTTTTACAACTTTTCATGTTACACTTGAATATAATTCTTTTTTCAGCATTATTATTCCTGAAAGACCCATCCTTTAAGAAGAAAATTGGAAAGAGGAAGAGAGCGATTTGAGTCTTTCCTTTGTGTTAAGTGAGGAGTTGGGACTGTTTCTGCCATGTTAATTGCTTTGGAAAATGAATAAAAGTCATTATGTTTCGTGAGATTCTCCTACTTTTTCCTGCCTCGCACAATCTACCATATTTAACACAAGCTTGGGAAAAGGTGAGACAAAGGGAGTAAGAAACTGCACGAGTCTTGTTTTTTTACTGTGTTTTACTAAGTCGTCGTACAAAGATTTTTCCTCTGAGTAATTTGAAATATGTTCTCTTACTGTCATTTAAAAAAATTTATTTTAAAATATTAAAATCTTCTTCCTGGTCCTATATCTGATTCTGCAGGGCAATACTATTTGAATTCCATTACCTAGATCATAATGGAACCATTTATGACTGCAATATTGTGAGTCCCTCCGTATTTATATTTTATTTTTAAAAAACCCAACACTCCAAGCCTGCAGCATAGTAAACTATTTCGATGTGCTCTGAAAACCCTAAGAAAACACAATGGGCCTTTTTGATCCACGCTGTGCAATTTCTATACCTAGCAAGAAGGTCTTGATACCAGCCCCCTCCATCCCACTGAGCCTCCTCTGCCTGAGCCCTCAGAAAACCCACGCTAGCCCAGGGCAGGAGAAAATATACTACACGCACAACAGTGCTAGATTTGCGGGTCTTCTCTGTGTTTCCGGGTGGGGAATATGATTCCAAGAGGTCTGAAGAGCACTTTGTCTGAAACTCTTGAATACATGGCTGCGGTTCAGGTAACATGGCAAACAGAAGCCAACGCCTTCCCTGCTGGTTCACCTATGAGGAAACCCGCACGCCGTTCCACAGCAAACTGCTGGCACGGGGACGCTTTTCTGTGTGTGCACCGAAGACCAATTTCTTCCTCAACCATTGTGTCTATCGCCTCGGGCGATCAGTGTTTTGATTCGCTGTTACGCTTCCATGCAGTGATGCTTTAGGGAGGTGGGAAATTGGACGGGCATATATACAGTCTGGCTCCAGTATTAATTCAGAATTGACTACATTAAGGATCTAAGGGAGGCCCAGCCCACTGTGGTGCCAAACTCAATAGCACCTTTTTGTCCCGTAATTTTCCTGTGAGAGAAACTTCCCTGCCCATTTTATTCACATCCTTGCGAAAGCAGATCCCACTGATGCTGACAGCGGTCCTACGGCTGACTAATTACCCCGAGTGTCCGAATGCAAATGGGCACCGGATGGAGGCGGATTAAGGGGGATTTAATCCCTTGGAAGCCCAGGAGGATACGAGAGGAGTGGAGCTCAATTTTGAAGATGGTCTATTTTTCTTTGGCTCTTTGTTCTTAATCAAATCACTGGAAATGAACTTGAAGAGCCTCGCAGAGCAGGCTGGCGGCACCTTCCCCAGGGCTCCCATTTGGGCTGCCCCTCTCTGTGGCGCGGCGCCATCGTCACGGCGCTCAGAACTGTGGAAAATTTATACTTTGGCTGCAAGCAAGCAGATGGCTTCGAGTCTAATGGAGGACCATTTAAAGACGCCTCAGCCTGCATTTTAAGGCTCAGACACAACTGCACTTTAGAGAGTTACTGTTTTTCAGAAAAATTAGTTTCAAGGGGATTATCGCAACCAGCCATTTCTTCCTGAGATGGCCCTTGTGTTAAGATGTCATCGATTCACAGGAAGTTAGGGGTTTCTCTTCTCTTTCTGTACAGGTGAGCTGTGTGACTTGAGCACCCTGTGTCTGTCGATGGAACTGGCCCAAGTACCAGAAAGGGAAGATGTATGTCTGTATTTATTTTAACTAGTAAGTCCAAATAATAGTGGCATTTGGACTGCCACAGTGGACATTTGATGGCTTAAATAAGATTCCTAAAGCTATGGATGGAAAAACAAGCAGGTCACACAACCAAACATAAAGGAATATCCATCTGACCCACTGTGCCCTCTCATAACGATCCTAACTCTTAGCCACTTAACTACCTCTAACCAAGTCCACATGGCTTGAAAGGGAATCTGGGGGAGCCCAAGGGGTTGTACGACCAGTGGCGAGTGCTGATACAGTTAGTTTTAAGAGACCGTGGAAAAGGAGGCAGCTAGACAACCACCGAGAGTCCTGGCGGTCTTCCACCGTCCCAGGCACGGCTGCTGACAACGGCTGAGGACACAGACAACATGGCAGGCGCCAGGGCAGCGGCAGTGAGCAGTGTCCCACTTACTGCCCCAGCCTCCCAAAGCTGCTATTGCTCCCAGTCCAGAACACACTCTGGCGCTTCCCAATCCAGTGCTCATCTCTACCGCAGGGGCTGCCTCCACCTTACGGCCTCTCAGTCATAGTTAGAGCATTCTTTTTGGAGCAAATGAAAAAAAAAACCAAAAAAAAAAAAACCCATACAAGTGGCAAACAAAATCCGTCTTTATTCCCTGCCTTGTTCGAACAATGAAAATTACGTGCACTGCGATCTCAAACAAAATCTTTGCTATGGTAGAGCCATTAAAAAAAACAATGCCTGCGCTTGCAAATGAAACAATTCGGACACGCAGGCGGGGACTTCTGTTAGAGCTCCCCAGTGCTCAGCTTTCTGTTTCCTGTTTCTTCTCGCCCTTTTTCCTTTTCTCTACGTTTACGGAAGAGGCCGCAGGGGAAGATGGAAAGCTTTCTCTGCCTAGAAAGCACGTGCATTTGGGTTGTAGTTCGCTTTAGGGCAGGCTCCTTGTTGTATGACAGCGCTGGAAAGCGAATTAGTTTGTGACCATCAACAGCAGCAGACAAGGTTCTTGAGAGAACAGTGAGTTAAACTGGCTGTAGGCATCCTTGACAACAGCATCTGAACTACATCTATTTTCACCCCACCTGCTGTTACCAGGAAGGTAGCCTGCATGTCTCGCATGCCCCCACAGGGCCCAGCCATCCTGGGAGGGTTTCACCGAGCAGGCCAGCGTGGGC
This sequence comes from Mormoops blainvillei, assembly GCA_004026545.1. Lineage (NCBI taxonomy): Eukaryota > Metazoa > Chordata > Mammalia > Chiroptera > Mormoopidae > Mormoops > Mormoops blainvillei. The sequence goes on from PVJD01017014.1 coordinate 14,497, forward strand.
CACCGGCTGCTGAGCTGGGTGACCTCGGAAGCCCGCAACGACATGCCCCGCCCCCCCCATTAAGAGGGGGCGGCCTTTGTGAGGGAAGTCATTTCAACAAGCTCCCTGAGCAGGGTGCTGCTGACAGCGCGGACCACTGGGCCTGGGGCCACCCCTGGGAAGGCCCTGAGACCACGTGCTTTGAAGACAGGAAGACAGAGCCAGCAGGGTTAAAAGAGATGCGTGAGCATCTGCAAAGATAAACAGAAGAAAAAGCAAGATGATTCGCCGAAAGAAAATGAAGCAAAAAGAAAAAAGAAAACCACTGAAAAAAATAAAAGGGATGCAAATAGTAACACGGGCACAAAGAACGAAGGTTTAACGGAGGGTGGCCGGATAACATCGAATGCAAAGGACTCCATGCACTCAGACCTTTCCCTTTCTTGAAAAGCAGAAAAAAAAAAAAAAAGAGAGAGAGATGAAGATGGGGAATGGGGGCGGCGAGTAAAAGAAGGGAAAATCTTTGTGTGCCATGCACGCAAAGATTCTGTAGAACAGAAGCTCAGTTCCATCATGAACTCGTATCATTATTCTTATTAGCAAATTTATGCTCTAATTTATTTCCGATTGATTACTCAGTGAATTCTGTCACCGAAAGAGCAGAGACTTATCCTTTCAAGCATGAGCCCAAGAAGAACCACCCAACAAGAGCTCCGCTGTGATTTCTGAAGGAAGGCCACTGCCCACTGACCCGACACTGCTCTTCATGTCCAGAAATTCATTTGACATCCTATGAGTTTTGGTTGATTGGCATTCCTAGACAACCTAGTTTTGGTTAAAATACAGCTGGATAGCAACCGTTTTGAAGGAATCACAGGACGGGGAAGAATGTGAAAGTTCTCATCGCCAGGAAGTGGGAAAGGCCCCCAGAAGGCCACTTCTCTTCTGCAAGATCTCTAAGGGTCCAGTACGAAAACCACCCATTTATAAGGAGGGACTATTAAAAAGGAGTATTTTATCTCTTAATGGTCTAGAAGTTCTCTGTTGCATTCCACTGAGAATTCTGTTATTTATACCCACCTGTTCTAGGGCAGAAAGTGGGGAAAAAGCTGGGCTGAGAGCTGCCGGCCTGGGCCCAGCGCCGCCTGCTTGCCCTCTGTGGCCGCTCCCACGACTGTGCTCACTCTGCAGAGGAAGACACTGAGGCCCGGGAAGTTTGGGAACTTGCCCAGGGTTACTTAGTAATGGTGCAACTGGGGGTTCCTGAGACATGTATACCTGACTCCAAAAGCTATCTTCTTAACTCCCAAGGCATGCAAACCACCCTTCCCGCTCCGGGCGCATTTTATATCCTTAGAGAACCAAAATGCTTCACTTAAGGCCAATGTTTTGATATAGAATGTGACAAAAAATGGCAATTCCTTAGCGAGTTTCTCCAATTGTAACTGTTTAATCACACATCGTTTTCACAGAAATGATCTGTGCACATCTAGCCTGAATAAAATTTATTAAATAACCCAGACTGATGGTTTACTACAACATACAGTAACAATAAGTGAACCGATTAGTCCAAGAAGTAAAAAAAAAAAAGCAATCTGGATTTGTTCTGTCTCCAATCAAAACAATATCTATCACATGTGGAAGCAGAGAGGCTGGACTGTGCATCCCAGACATTTGGCAATTCATTTTCCCTCACGCCTGTGAATAAAACCAGGCATGCAAATTCAAAATATGCCTGCCATTTTTTTCAAGACAACGCAAAACAAAATAGCCTGCAAATCTACCCAAACACTGTTTTAAGCAACTTGAATGAAGAAGTGAAGAGAATCTTGAGCCCATTTATTTTTCGAAATAACAAATAAGAGATTTACTTTGCAAATTGTCTTTTGGGGGGGGGGTGGAATTAAGAATTTAAAGTTAGAGCCTTGAGAACACAGTTCCCTGGCAGACAGTAACTGCCTCGTAGATTCTAAAATGACAGCCACCAATAAAAAATAAGTAAACAAAAACTCAAAAACCCATGAGGGAAAAATTCATTTCCTCCCAACCACAGGTTTAAGATGGGAGAATACAACACTGAACAGACTTTCGAAAGGAACAAGGAAGAGAAGATGACACCCTTCTGAACTGAACTTCAGGACCCAGTGGCATTTTATCAGGTCTGGTGTCTGCTTTTTGCTCCTCCCTCCAGTGCTTTCTTCGTCTCTTCACATCATTTCATCTCATCTGTAAATGGCACCACCAAGCACATCCTCAGAACGCAAGAGATGCCCAAGGCCCAACGCTACCTCTCGTCTCATGGTTATCCTGGGGACGACGGAGCCAAATCACCAGACCCACGCTCTGAACCCAAGCCGCCCACCATGCGGGGCAGCGGACTGCACTGCAGTCAATGCCTCGGATCACAAGACAAGCTGTTCAAATGTCCATTTCAGTTACCCAACAATCAACACGTTAAGTTGTTTGTATCGTCAATTAAAACCTTTTCAGGGCGATTTTCATTTTCAAAAGGGTTTCAAAGAGAAGGTAAATTCACTGTTTCAGAACCTCTTAAGTGCTAGGCCCCGTACTAGTCGCATAGTGATCTCATCTTATTTAATGTCAAATTCTACCTATTTCTCCCGAAGCACCAGAGAGGTGGCAGAGGGAGGAGGGCAGAGCCCTGAGCCCGGAGCCAGCCGTGGGCCCAGCCGCGTTGTTTGGCTGGCCACGTGACCTCTCTGAGTCCGCTTCCTCACCTTTACAACGGCGGGGCGAAGCCCGCCAGGCCGGCCCTCAGAGGCTGTGCACGCGTGCACGGAGGAGACGGCTTTGCGAGGGCTTTGTTGACAGCGGTGTCATTAAGAATGTAAGCTCCAAGTATTGTTATATTCCAGGCCACGAGGAGGCCTTGGCAGACCTCTGAACAGGCAACAAGGCTGCACGTCTCAGCAATGACTGCTTTCACAGTCCACAGCAGAAAGAGGTACGAAGGAGCGGAAAGGTCTCCGGGATGGCTCAGCGACAGCAATGGTATCAAAGCCCAAAGAACTGTCGCGGGCGCTGCTGGGGGTACTAAGGTGGCGAAGAGCTAAGGGGGAACTCAGGCAAATTGCTAAACCCTTCCTGGCTGCTATTATGCAGGAAGAGGCAGCCGAGGGGACCGGGGGCAGAGCCGGAGGCGTGGGTGCGCTGCGTGGACTTAGGGCTGTACCGATGATCTGATTTTAGACAAATTTTCCTTTCCAGTTCTTACACCTAAAAGCAGAGAGACTAACATGATGAATTCCCATGTATCTACCCATCGCCTAGCTTCAACAAGTATCAACTCCTTGTCAGACTTGGTTCATCTGTCACCCAGCCTTCTTTCCTTGATTACTGGCTCATGAGTTAGCAATTATTGTGTAACAGTTACGCCATTTACGGCTTAAAACAAGCACTTATTACCTCACACTTTCTGTGGGTCAGGAGTTGAGGCAGCCGAGTGGCTCTGGCTCAGGACTGCAGTCATCTGGAGCCCTGCCTAGGGCTCGAGGAAGAGATGACCAAACACAGTCCATAAGCCGAATGGGGCCCACTGCTTGTTTTTGCAAATAAAGTTTTATCGAAACACAGCTTCTCTTATTTACATACTGTCCATGGCTTCTTTTGCACTGCAACAGCAGAAATGAGTAGTTTTGATAGAGACTATGTGGCCCACATGCCTCACATACTTAGTATGTGACTCTGTTTACAACTCTTGAAGGAAAAAGTTTACCAACCCCTGGGCTAGAGAATCTGCCCCCAGGGTGGTTCACACAAGGGGCTGTTGGCAGCAGGTCACACCCTAGTCCCGTGGGCCTCTCCACCCGCTGCTCGAGAGTCAGTTCACAACCTCGGCAGTTCCCTGGGTGAAACCTGAAACTGCACCCCTTACACAGAGGGCGGGGCGGGACTGAGAAGAGGCAGGGCATTCTAGATCGGCAGGCGGCGGTTCTAGTCAGCAGGGGAGCTCACATAGGAGGCGTATCTTAGGAGACTACGAGACGAGTAGATCTCTGCGCTGGCCCACCCGGACCTCAACGTGTGCGTAGAACTGCACAGCACTGTGGGAACCGCGGGTGAAACGAACAATCCGAGGACCGGGGTGGTAGCGGGGGGCGCCTTCTCCTGCCCAGGCCCAGCTGAGAAGTCACGTCCTCCTGATGACCTCCTCCAACACTGAGTGTCCTCACGACAGGGCAGCAAGTGACACAAGAGGGAGAAGAGGGCAGGGGCCATCACTGTTTTATGACCTAGCCTCAGAGGAGACACACCAACATTTCTGGCGCGTTCTGTTGGTCACAGGCCAACCAAGATAGAAGGTGGGATGGCACCCACAAGAGCGTCCACAGCGGGGGCAGGGACACTGGGGTCCGGCTTAGAAACAGACAAGCACGGTTCATGACTCTTTCTTTAATCACTGAAATCGGGCTTTGGAACAGGATCAAGAGGTTTTTCAACTCCGATGCAGGGAATTT
>PVJD01017015.1:0-18943 GCA_004026545.1 Mormoops blainvillei
GACTAATAGTTTTAACATTTATTTGTTTCAGTACTTGGCATTATTTTAACTAATATATGGATCCTCCATGGATCCATACAGTATAGCATAGTAGTTTAGAGTTATATTACTATGTTAATAGAATGGTATATATAGTATAATATAGTATAGTATAGTATAGTATAGTATAGTATAGGGTTATCCCAATACTATACTATACTTGACAAAAGAAAGTGACATAAGTGTGTACCTATCCTTTAATTTAGACCTTTGTTTTTTATATACCTTCATTTAGCTTTGATTATTTTAAGGACTAATAAAATGCTAAAAATATAACTTTAAAATAAATTTACCTTTCAAATTAAATACATAACACAAAATACTTTTTTTAAATGGTAAATAAGGTGGAGTAGAGGTTGTGTATTAGAAAATCCAATATAGTTACAGTATTAGAAACGTACATTATTAGAAACTATCTTATAAATGTTGGGAATTTCTAGCATATGTTGACACTAAGGATTTTTAGACTTTCTACTGTATGTGTTTTTTAATACATCAACAAGTTTGATAATTACATTGAAAGTTGGAATCATTAATCAACAAAATGAAGTTAGTGCTAGGAAATTTGTGTGGGAGCCAATTAGAGCATAGCCTATGGGATAAAATTTAATAAAAATTCAACTGTGGAATGTAGCACCGAACAGAACATTTTCCCAGCAGAAACACCTCAGAGAGGTGAGGTCAGCATTTCTAGCATTGTTTTTGGTTACCTGTATGAACAAATGGGCCTTTCATTTTCCAAATAATATTTGGTGATAGACCAAGTACTTGATGAAATGCAAGGAAGAGAAAAGCATTTGAGAGAAATGTCTGTGAAATTGGATTTTCTTTCTTTTGGTCAGCCTTCCATTTATCCCCACAGTGGGCTAATGAATGATATGTGCCCTCTGTCCTCACTGTCGATAGGCTGTGTGGAGTGTAGATATCTGTCCACACATCAGACAGGTAGGTGGGCTGGTGTGTGGGCATTGAAGATGCTGATACGTGCCAGTGATGGCAAACTTATTTACGGTTGGATGAAAGGCAAGAATAACTTCACTCATTTTGGTGGCCTGAACCTAACAAAAAATCTGGCAGCTTAGTCTACTGTACCGCTGTCGTGACTATGAAAACGCACCTCTTAGGTTTCCAGCTGCGGGAGGTGTTGGGCTTCTGCTCTCTGAAATCTGTCACCGCATTTTGTAAGAGCTGTATTCCCCACTGCTTCTGGTTCATGATTCTCATTTTTAAAAATTCCATTCACCATTTATGCCAGACTTTTTATTGAAATTTGGTTATTAATTTCCATTTTCTATGATACAAAGCAGTTGTTCTTGACAGCTTATGAAACTTTCACATTTAAATATGTTTTAATGGGTTTAAAAGCCAATAAGTCTTTGCATTTTTAAAGATATTTTTTGGTTTAGAATATTCTATTTCAAGGCTTTGCTGTATATATTTGTGATAGTATTTTTGTAAGTGATGTATTTAGACTGTAACAAAATTGGATGGCACTGGAAAGTTTTCCAAACATTTATTTTGAAAATGCTCTCTCCATAAAATATCTTTGAAAAATTCATTACTTTCTCACACTTTGCTAAAAATGTTAATATGTACCTTGAAGAGACACTTTAGTGCATTAATTTTAAGTCTGCTAAATTGCCAACTACTGACAACCAGTTGTCATCATGTAAAATTTCTATTCTTTGCCAGAACATGAGGACATTACCCTTCTTAATAAAGGAAAAATATATAACTCATGTTTAAGTAGATAACTATTTTAAGTACTTTGTTACAAGAAAGCCAGAAAATTCTGTGGCAAACAAAATGGAATGTTTCACCATTTTGTTACAAAGACTTACAAAGATTCCACTGTTTCTAGGTATTGCCTTTTTGTTCAAATTATAAGAGGACGTTTATTTAGAAAGTTAAAGAGGTGGTAGAAGTGAGCCAGGGGGGCTGCATAGGCTCAGGAAACAAGTTACAGAAGCAAAAGAAGGGCCCTTGGAGCTTAGGAGAGAGGAAGGCAAAGGTAATGGGCTTGGGGGGCTAAAGAGGGGGAGAGACAGGCTCGGGCAAGCTCCTGAGAGGGAGGGGCCTTGTTTTGATAAAAGAAAACCTGATGACATCCTGTAGTATATAAATCAAAATGTCACAAAGTGCCAATGCTGGATAAAAGACTGTCAATTCCTCCATATTTTGATGTCCCCTTCTTTCTTCAAGGACATATTACAGATTGACTGTTACCGTCTGACATATAATTAAATAAACATGCCAGTGTCAGTATCCCTATAAAATGTCAGTGATGTGTAATTTCTTATATAGATGAACATAAATTGATCCCTATGTCTGTATGATAGAAATTATAGCCAGAGTGGTAAGTGTTAGAAATGCATGAGAAATAGAGGCGGGAGGAACCGGGTGATCAGATCCAAGTGCCTTTTTTTGATGCTGCGCTGAGAGGCGGGCTGAATCGGGGTCGACTTCAGCCCCGGGGGGAGGCCAGGAGTGGGGTTTTTGAAAGAAAAAGTGGGGATTTGTGAGGGGATAGGGGAGGGGTTAGTCTTTGTCTTTCCAGGTGGGTGCCTCAGGGTTCCAGGATGTGAGCCGGGACAATGGGCTAGATACAGGGAGGGCTGTTCCCAGGTCCAGGAGGGTCAGTTTGGCTGCCGGCTAGGGCGGCTGGCGCCAGGTGTCTGTTGTGCTCTATGGGAGAATTTCCATTAAGCCCCGGGCTATCAAGCGAGTGGGACAACCCTTTCAAAGACCTTGTTTCCAGTCCCTGCAGGGTGGTGAAACCCATATCCCCAACTTACCAAGGCTGAAATCTTGCCCACTAGCCAGTTAGATCTTTACTGAAAGGGTCAGGCCAGCTCCCCAACCTGCTGAACTGCTGATGACCCAGTCAGGCCAGTTTCCAACCCTCTGGACTGCCTATGACTCAGTTGACCCGACTCGACTCGGTTGATAGCCCGGGGCTTAATGGAAACTCTCTCCCACCGCACAACAGACACCTGGCGCCAGCCGCCCTAGCCCGCGGCCAAACTGACCCTCCTGGACCTGGGAACAGCCCTCCCTGTATCTAGCCCATTGTCCCGGCTCACATCCTGGAACCCTGAGGCCCCCGCCTGGAAAGACAAAGACTAACCCCTCCCCTATCCCCTCACAAATCCGCACTTTTTCTTTCAAAAACCCCACTCCTGGCCTCCCCCCCGCCCCCCCGGGGCTGAAGTCGACCCCGATTCAGCCCGCCTCTCAGCGCAGCATCAAAAAAAAGGCACTTGGATCTGATCACCCGGTTCCTCCCGCCTCTATTTCTCACTCATTTCTAACAGTCTTCAATTTATGCAAGGCAGACAGGAGGAACCAAGATCCTTGCATAAAGCCAAGATTCTTAGAGGGCTGCATGTGAGGGAGGACCCTATAAAAACCGGAATTATCTTCTGGGGGGTGGGCCCCTTGTAGTACAGGTGAGTGTTCTAGGAGCCCAGCTGTATCAGGGTACAAGCTGACATTGCTGTGAGAGGCTGCGTTCGACTTCAGGGAAAGCTTTTTGAAGATTCTTTCAATGTGTTTGCCCACTTCATGATGGGTGATTTACAAGCGCCACCTGCCCACAGCACGCTGACTATTCAGCAGTTTTGACCCAAAACGGCAGGACCCCTGTGCCCCGCCCTCCCTATTTACCCAATTTCACCCCTAGGGGAGAAATTTTTTTTGTTTGTTTCCTGGGATGAAAAAAGGCCTCCAAAGGAAACGTTTTGCTGATATGGAAGAGGTGAAACAAAAAAACAGTGGAAGCACTAAAAGGCATCAAAATTGACGCATTCAAAAACTGATCTGAGCAGTGGGAAAAACTTCTCAATAGGTGTATTGCATCAAATGGAGTACTTTGAAGGTGACTGAACTTTAAACATGTAAGACTAAATACACACTTTTTCAATACATAAATTCCATTTTGGGGGAGTCCCCCCTTGTATATAGAGAAAGAGTTCGAAAGTCCCATCCGCTAGCATGATAAGGCAACGAAGAAACTTTTCTGCCCATAAAAGGGCTATGGGTAGAAATAAAAGTTGCCTGCCCTTAGTTTGTATAGTTATGGGTCTGTGTCTCACATGATTTAGGGTTCAAATTAAAACTCTCCTTCTGGATCAGGAATGCTTGAGCTGTAAATTAATACAGAACTTGAGTCCAGACCAGTGATAACCTTAAGGTATACGCAGGAAGAAAATGTAAAACTTCTGTGGATGGGCATGCTCTTCCCCCAAGCAATAGGCGCTGCCCACAGATAAGGAAACACTGAACGTGAGCTCAGAGTCCCCCAGTTGCCCCTCCAGACCTTTGCTCCATTCTTCTCCACTCTGCTTTCTTCCCCAGCAGATCACCCTCTCTATACTGCATCACCTGGACTTCCTGCCTTTTCATTGGGTTCAGCCAGTGGGGGGTAATGGCAGTGGATTAAAGGACAACAGATTAGTAATGTCATGGTATCTGCTTCCCCAGCTACATCCGTTGTGAGCTGCTCATTGGCAGTGTCACCCTGCCTCTACCAATGACCATGGCTCCTGTCCTCCAACTGCAGGTCTGCTAATCGCTGCCTCCTCCTGCCACTCAGGCTCCGGATAGCAGCAGCCTCAGGTTTCACCTCTTCTTCCTGCTCTTAGCTCCGCCCACACCTTTAGAAATAGCTCTTTTATTGAATCCTTCCTGATGGCTCTATTTGATGTGCCATCTCTTTCCTGCCCAAAATTCGACTGATGTATTATTGATACTTTTACAAATTAATATTAATGATAATTTTCGAAGAGAAAACCCACCAAGAGCCAAGAAATGTACACATACCTAACAAATAGGATAATTAGAACTCAAAGAATTTCAAGTCTTAGAATAGTTTTTGGAGATGATAAAATATGTTTAATATAATTAAAAACATAAAAGCAGTAATCAAAGTCAGAAAAAGAACAAGGTGCTATGAAAGAAGAACAGACATTTGAAAAATAGCCAAGTAGAATTTCTAGAATTAAAAAAGGGTTATTGAAAATAAAAACCCATTGGACAAACTAAACAGCAAATTACATACAACCAAAGAGAAGCTCAGTTACCAAGAAGGTAAATCTGAAAATGTTGATCAGAATGAAGCACGAAGAGATAAAAGGATGGAAAATAAGAAAGAGGGTTAAAAGCCATTGAGAGATTGGTAGCAGGCAACATATGCAGGAGAATAACAGAAATTTTCATAATAGATTAAAGACATGATTCCTCAAATTTAAAAAATATAACATGTCCTGAGTAGGATCAGCAAAATCAGACATATTCAGACCACATCCAGACATATGTAGTGAAACTGCCAGCAAAGAGGCAAAGAAAACATCTAAAAAGGAGCCAAAAAAGAAAAACCAGGTTATCCAAAATACTAACAGTCAGATAGGCAGTGGGTCTCAAAACATTAATAATATAGACCAAGTAGCATTGGAACCATTGGAATAATATTTCCAGAATAATGAGAGAAATTAACTGACGTCTATATTTTTGCACTCAGCTAAAATTAACATTCAAAATTAAAGGCAAGCCCTGGCTGGTGTGGCTCAGTGGATTGAGCGCCGGCCTGTGAACCAAGGTGTCGCCAGTTCGATTCCCAGTCAGGGCACATGCCTGGGTTGCGGGCTAGGTCTCCAATAGGGGGTGTGTGAGAGACACCCACGCATTGATGTTTCTCCCCCTCTCTTTCTCCCTCCCTTCACTTCTAAAAATAAATAAAATCTAAAGAAAAACCCAGGAAAACAAAATTAAAGGCAAAATGAAGACTGAAAAAAATGATTCATTTCTTATTAAAATATTAAAGTTATAAAATTGACTTAAAATAGAAAACATAACCACTAAAGAAACAGAATCAATAATCTAAAATCTAGTTATAAAGTGAGTACTAGGCCCAAGTGGTTTTACAGGCAAGTTTTGCTAAAAAGAAGAAAATAATCCAAGAAAAGACATGAGCCAAGGTTGAACAGATAGTCCTGAGAAGAAAAATTACCCATGGCTAATAAGCCATATGGAAAGATCTTCAGCTTTATATATGCAAATTCAAATAATAATGAAATATTATTCCGCCATTCTCATATTGGCAAATAATATTCAAGTCTGAAAACACCAAATGTTGGCAGGAGCCGAACATAGAAAAACAGGAACTCAGAGGCATTGGTGGTAGATTATAAACTGGTTTACTTCTTTTGGGAAGCATTTATACAATATTTAATAAAGACGCAGGTAAACATACCCATGAACTGGGCAATGCCATTTCTGGAAACTTTTCCACCTGTGCCCAAGAAGACAAGTATTAAAATACAAAATAATTTAGTGGATTGTTGAAGATAATCTAACTCTGTCCCTCAATAGAATAATGGATAACTGTCGTATTCAGAAAATCTATATCATACAGCAGTGAAGATGCATGGACTAGGTCTATATATCTTACCGTGGAAAAATCTAAAGAACAAAATGTCATTATTATTATATCATTTATGTAAAAAATAAAAACAAGAAAACTATGTGACTCGCTTATGGATCCATGCATATGTCGCTGAAGTCAAACACATGCAGGAGAATACACATCAACTTCAGGCAGCGGGCGGAGGAGTGGAGTGGCTACAGCTATATCTGTAACACTTTATTTAAAAAAATGGGAAAATGTAGGACATTTCTATCTATTTAATATTGGCGGAGGGACAAAGGTATGTTTATGATTTTTATACTTTAACTGTATGTTTGAAAATGTTTTATACTTCTAGACAAAATAAGACAAATAGGTTCTTATAAATCACCAAAATATTTTTCCTGGGGATTACATCCTTATTCTTTTTCTTTACCTGTAGCAGAACAGTAGAAGAATAACCAAATCTATTTCTAAACAGTTAAAGCATACATAAAATTTACATTACATGCATTGGTATTCAGGGCTGTTTTAAACTGGCTTCCTGCCCTCTGGGATATAAGTAGGGATGAAAATGGTTAGCCTTGAATTTGACGATGTGCATCTGACAATAAATGTTTCCCATGAGACTCTGCCACCTGCTTGCTGTATAGCATGCTAACAAGCTTAGAGGAGGCCACACAGTTGTCATGTTACCACACACTCCCCCAACCAGACAGTCCTTGCAGTTATTTATTCTGGCTGCCGGGTTTCCAGCCTTTTCCTCTCCCATTAAAGGACTGGCTGGTAATGCTAATTTGAGAGAAGGAAATGTAGAAGGAAAGCAACCTGCAACCATAGGAAATATATCAGTTCTTATGAACTGCTTTGCATACATAAAAGTTAGAAATGTTGATTGAATTCAGCTCATTGAGTTTCTATTTCTAACTTTTTCTATACTAAAGAGCCTGTTTTGTGCACATGTTGGCAGTTTCAAACTGCCTTGAAGACTTTGCTATATATCCCACAAGGAAACATTGGCAGTTGTTCCTGGAAACCTGTTGAAATTCAAAACTGTATGTGAGTAAAGACTTGGACCATTGGGTGAAAAAGAGTTTTGAACAGTATATTTCATTATACAATGCAAGCTATTTGCTTTAGAGAAATAAAAGTATTCATCTTTGGGTATGATTGGAAAAAAAAGTTTAGAACTATGTTGTCTAAATGAAAAATTGCAACGTAGATTTCTTCAGTTTCTAGAAAGACACTGTACTAGCACCGGCAAGAAATACAGAAGAAAAGGGTTGAATAAAGCAATGACTCTGCCATCAAGCACACTTAAATCTAGTTGGGGAAAGAGACAGGTATGTGAAACAGAACAGGCAGGGAATTCTGATGACATTCTCATGTTTGCATGTCTTCATTTCTAACTTGTCAGTGAACTTGTTCAGAACAGCAAACACTTATTGTGCACCCATTGTGTGCCAGGTGTTGAGAGAAGCACGAGAAATATAAACTCAAGTCAAACAAAGTCCTTGCCTTGGTCTACGGGTAGAGACAACACTTAAATGAATTATTCTAAAATAAAGTGAATGTGCCATTAGAGAGCTATTGGGCACTCAGTAGAAGAGGGGCTCGGGATGGATGGAATCTTGAGACACAAGTAATCATTAGCCAGACAAAGAAGATTGTTGTAGGCACAATTAAAAACATGAGCTAAAAGTCCTGAGGATAGGAACTTCATGGTGTTTGAAGGAAAATTAAGTCCAATTTTTTTTTCACCTGAGTTTTAAACTATGGCTCTTTTTTTTTATTGTTGTTCAAGTACAGTTGTCTCTATTTTCCCGCCATCACTCTCTCTTGGCCCACCCACCCCCACCTCCCACCCTCAATCCTACCCCGGTTGTCTTTGTCCATGGGTCCTTTATACATGTTCTTTGACACCCCTTCCCCTTCTTTCCCCCGTTACCCACCCTCCTCCCCTCTGGTTACTGGCAGTTTGTTCTTTATTTCAATGTCTCTGGTTCTATTTTGCTTGCTTTAAACAATGGCTCTTAAAGTGTGAAATAGAATGCTGCAAAGACATTTTTTGCAGAGTATTTATGTTTCCATGTAGAGTTTACTTTTCCCCTCATTGCTGGTACCTACCACAAGCAAAGCAAATGAAAGCAGACAAAGGGATGAGAGCAGACTGAATTATTTTTTGGTTCTTCGGTGTCTAGCTCATTGGTATGGCTGAAATGGGGAGAAGGATGGATAGATGGATGGACAGAAAGACATAGAAGACAGAAGATTTGCACGAATACACATCTATATATCTGTATTGTCAATATCTCTCCATATCTATCTATCTGTCTACTATATGGTAACATTGTTGAATTGAATTGAAGCACTAACGAAGCACAAACTAAATTGTTATTTACTTCAATGTGTGAAGTTGGAAGGAAGTTGCTCAATTTTCTGGGTCCTCCCATTCAATTGCAATGTTTTCTGACGTTGAGAATTAGGAGGCACTAGGTCTACAGGCTCAGATGTTACATCATTGTATAGGGGAAAGTGAATTCCCCCTTCCCCTCAGCTTAAACGTATGCCGGGTTTCCCTGTGGGCATTAAAACTTGATGTAAGTATTGACTGCTCTCAATGCCAAGTATCTCTAAATGTTAAGTTTATTACTTTCAAATGTCATCTTGAGTCTTGGTACCTCAGGCAAATTGGGAACACCCACGAAAGTGCTGTTATTTCTCTCTCATCCAACTTCATTGAACTATTTTAATGACTTCTCTACACTTTTGACCCCATGGGAGCAAAATCATTTCTTTTTCACACAAAGGTGATTTTGCTCAACACAGTAATTATTAGATTTGTTGACAATGATATATATAACTACAAGATCTTTTACTTCCACGGGGTTAAAAAAAATTCTCTCACTTCCTACATGTTGCCTCCTTCCTAACTATTAAAATGTGCTCTTTTTCTGGATCTTCATTTTTCTTTCTCCCCAAATGACATTCTCTGGTGGACAAAACTTAATTACTTTGTTGAAAGCAACCTTCGAGTTTTCATACTCTGAAACAGTTGATATTCTTTCATCCTCAACCTGGTTTTGCTTTCCAGTTGCTGCTGAAACTATCACTTGAGTTTCGGATCTCCACAGGGCAGAAAAGTCTTCAAAGTAATGGGAAGAACTTGGTATATGTGAAAGTAATTTAAAAATAAGGATATTTATGTTAATCACGGGTAACTGGTGATCCCTAGCTAGAGCCTTCTGCTCTCAAAAAGTAAAAGGATCCTCAAAAGGGGAAGCGATATCAGGAAAAGCCCTCTGGTGTGAGAGCTAACATAAATCCACAGAATCAGGAAGGAAGTATTTTTCTGTAGGTCAGTATCAGTCAGGGACCCTTCAGGAGACAGCAATCACACCAGTCATTTTAATAGAGAGAATTTTTTACTTTATTGGGGCGACATTGGTTCATAAGATTATGTAGGTTTCAAGTGCACATTTCTATGACACGCGATTTATATATTGCATTGTGCGCCCCAGGGAGAATTTAATATAAAGAATTGTTAATTAGGTAGCTGAAAAAGGTATTGGAGATAGCACCTGCAAGATGCAGCTACTTCCCCCTGAGGGAACAAAGGGAAGAGGTTGGGATTGTAAAATTAGGGGAGGAGGGGCCCATGAAGTTAAAACTCGGGGCCCTGAGAAAGGCGAGCTGCAGATGCTGGTTCTCGGGGTTTGATGAGGTACATGCAGTGAGGCTGGCTCTGCATTTCTTGGGAAAAAAGGAAGAACTGAATTTAGCTGCTGCTATAGGAAGGCCTTGCCACTGCCAGGGTAAAGGAGTAAGACTGGGATAATGGAGCCCTGGCTGGTGTGGCTCAGTGGATTGCTTTTTGGCCTGCGAACCAAAGTGTCGCCAGTTCGATTTCCCAGTTAGAGCACATGTCTGGGTTGCAGGCCAGGTCCCCAGGGTGGGGTGTGTGTGAGAGGCAGCCACACATCAATGTTTCTCTCCCTCTCTTTCTCCCTCCCTTCCCCTCTGTCTAAAAATAAAATAAATAAAATCATGTTTTTAAAAAAAGACTGGGATAATGAGGACAGAAACAAGAATCCAAAAGGAAGCCCACAGAAAGCAAACAGGAACAGTCAGGGAAAATCAAGTCCCTTTCCCTTCTCTGGCCATACAGTCTATCGCTGGCACCCCCCTGTGGCACCCTAACAGGGGTCCACTGGCAACATAAAAATGTTTTGCTGAGTCCCTGCCTCACTCTGCCCCAGCATCGCAGCCAGCACAGGTGCTCGTCAGCTTGCAGTGAGTTGTGTCTCAATAAACATTGTAAGTTGAAAATAGTGGAAGTTGAAATGTATCTAATACACCTAATCTACCAAACATGATAGTGCTTTACAAACGACATGGGATGTCAAAACACAATATCCAACCAATGCTGGCAACACAGGACACTCTAGTGTATCAGTCGTTTACCCTCGTGATCACGTGGCCGACTGGGCGCGTGGCTGCCGTTGCCCAGAATCATGAGAGAGCATCGTAGCACATATTGCTAGCCTGGGAAAAGATCAAAATTCAAAATTCACACCATCATAAAGTTGCAAAATTATAAGTTGGGGACCCTTTGTATGGAAGGGCCGGTTTGGGGCTGGGTAATAATAGTGTAATAACTGGCACTTAAGTTTGCAGAAGTAACCCCATCTACGGTATGAGCTGGTTATGAAATTAAAGCACTGCCTGCAAACCACTGTGATGGCCATGCTAATTGACTCCACATCATCCAATGGTCCCTGATGATTTGTCTGAGCCAAAATTCATACCCCTTGGTAATGATTGATATAGAAATGAGTTTCTCATATTTTATGTGTAACCTAAGAGTTTTATAAGCCCTTCAGCAAATTAATTAAATTGGTCCAGTGCCAGTATTTTTAATAAGCTGCAGCCACTGGCATTAGGGCTGAGAATCAGAAAGCTGACATGTAACAAATTTGGTCCCCTGTTTTCTTCTTCACATCAAAGACCCAGAAGAATTTTTGAAGACTTTAATAAAGTAACACTGAAATAAACGAAACAAAATGCTGAAAAAGGAGCAAGCCAAATGTGGCTGCTTTCACAACTCAGTCAACATTATTCTGGGATTCCTAGCTAGTGTCTTTACACAAGAAAAATAAATGCGATGTATGAATATTAGAAACTGTTGTGACTTGGAGTTTTTATCATTATCCAACAGAAAAGCCTATTCAATCAACTCAATCCCTAACAGAATATTAGTGTTTAGTAAGTATGCCAGATGTAAGATCAACATATACAAATCAGTAGATTTGCTTCAAACCAAACACAACCAATTAGAAAAATATAAAACGAACAAAAGAATTCAAAGAATTTATTTACAGCATTATTAGAAACTGAAACACAGTTCAGGATAAAGTAAGCAGAATGAAGTAAATTCATTAGGAGAGATATATTCTCCGGTGTTCCTAAGAATGTTTTAATTTGGCATTTTACATTCTGTGATCATCTGTAAAAATAATACAAGAACATTCTGGATCATCTATATCAGGGTTTGCCAAACTACAGGCCATGTGCCAAATTCAGGATGCTATTGAATTTGTAAATAAAGTTCTATTAAAACCCAGCACAGCCCCGACCGGTATGGCTCCATATGTTAGGTGTTGTTTTGCAAAGTGAAAGGTTGTCGGTTTGACTCCCAGTCAGGGCACATACCTGAGTTGTAGACCAGGTCCCCAGTTGGGGCTATGCAAGAGGCAACTGATCAATGTTTCTTTCACACATTGATGTTTCTTTCCCTCTTTCTCCCTCCCTTCTCCTCGCTATAAAAATAAATAAAATCTAAAAAAAACACACTTTCAAAAACACAGCACATCCTCATTTATATATATAATGTATGGATATTTTGACACTACAATTATAACGTTCAGTAACTGCAACATACCGAGGTCTGTCCGGAAAAAGTCCAGCCATTGTTAATATAATGAGAACATTTTGTGCAACATCGAAGTAATCTGGCAACCAAGGACTGTGGACTGGAATGCGCATGCGTGAACAATGTTGACTTCACTGTACTAGTCAGTGGGAGCAGTAGACGCTCCGTTGAGTGAGCATTTGTACTGTGTGGCTGTTGCACTCAAAATGACTGAGTGAGTAGAGCAACGAATCTGCATCAAATTTTGTGTTAACCTTGAACGTTCCTCTGCGGAAACTATTCGGATGACTCAGAAGGCTGCAGCTATGGGTGAATGGTGATTGGCAGCTTCATCATGACAACGCACTTACTCGTGCATCATGTCTGGTGCAGTTTGGTGAAGCGTCAAGTCACCCAGGTGACTCAGCCCCTCTACAGCCCAGATTTGGCATGCTGCAACTTCTGGCTCTTCCCAAAACTAAAATCACCTTTGAAAGGAAAGTGATTTCAGACCATTGATGAGATTCAGGAAAATATGACAGGGTAGCTGATGGCAACTGCGGGAACTGTGTGAGGTCTCAAGGTGCCTGCTTTGAAGGGGACTGAGGTGTCTTTGTCCCATGTACAATGTTTCTAGTATCTGGTATCTTCTTCAGTAAATGTCTATTTTTCATGTTACATGGCTGGATACCTTCTGGACAGACCTCATATACTCAATGGGCCACAGAGTGAAAATATGTATTATCTAGCCTTTTGCAGAAAATGTTTTCTGATCACTGAATTGTATGATCACATTATAAATGAGCCTGGTTTATATTTGCATTTGTGTTTCTAATCACATTGGGGCTTAAAGTAACTATATTTAACTCTCAATATGCTGGCTGATAAGCAGATCCAACTACCTCCAGTTTGTAATAATCTCTTTTTTAAAAGATTTTGTTTATTTATTTTTTAGAGAGGGGAAGGAGGGGGAAACAGACGGGGAGAAACATCATCATGTGGTTGCCTCTTGCACGCCTCCTACTGGGGACCTGGCTCACAACCCAGGTATGTACCCTGACTGGGAATCGAACTGCGACCCTTTGTTTCGTAGGCCAGCACTCAATCTACTGAGCTACACCAGCCAGGGCATATTCTTAAGTCAAGAATGGAAACAACCATCTTCTGTCCACCATTATGCCCTTGTTTAATTCTATCAATAGTGACATGGGTCAAACTTATCTCTTGCAGTTATAATCTATATTTATAACTTTCATAGAATAAGACTTGTTTTATAAGTTATTTAGTAAATTCAAAGTGGTTTGCTATAATCAAATCAGCATAATAGAGATGAGTCTTTAATTTTTTACTATAATTTTTATAGGCTAAAGAGAAATATACAGAAGAGTACTTAAGACAAAAATGGTATGTTTTTATCCAATAATGGCACAGTGTGTGTCCATGCAAATGTCTTGCAGTAGAACTATTGAAGGACACTGAGTCATTGCATGGTTTTATCTAACACAGGCAGAATAAACCCAAAAGAAACCACCACACCCTAACGGTAAGCACATTTGTTGTCCTATGATCAGACAAGATGTGAATGTCAACTCTTTTGTACTGACCAACAGGTTTATGTTTAGGAATTATAACAGTAAATATGCAATGAATAATTATTTGTTAAGAAGCCTTTTTAAAGAACTGTATTTTGGGAGAAAACACAGCACTACCGGCACCTTGATTTTGGACTTCTGATCCCCAGAACAGTCCAAAAATAAATTTCTGTTGTTTTAAGCCATCAGGTTTGTGAAAATTGGTTAATGGCAGCCCTAGGAAACTAATACATGGCCCATTACAGAAATGTTTGATGGCCATTTGGTTTAGAGATTTTTTGGTAGAATTTGTAACAAATAAATCTCAATTTGCCACTTGACCTTAAAGACTTCCTGGTTGACCATTACCATGTTCCTCCATTATCACCACTGTACAAACATGCACAACATACCTGTGCACACGTACTCACCCCCCACACACACACCAAAACCATTCCGTGGGCAGGAAAGAACAGCCGGTAGCATGCATCTGTTCCCTTCCCCTTCGTCCAGCCTAAGGAGCTTGTGGGGGGTCAAGTTTGACCCCCACACTCATCACCCCAACACCCACGCCAGAGGCTTTATTGTGGGAAAAAAACTAGCAACTGGCTATGTGCCTCCCCAAAGTATTTTTAAAAATAGAGTACACAATATAGTATAAATATCACAATACGGTGTGATTTGTGTGTGGGGGGTCAGTGTAAGAAAAGTCTGTTTTGCAAAAAAAAAAAGTAAGGCTCATTAAAACAAATCACCCACCAACAGCTGAAACAATGGCTCCAAAACCTTTGGAAACTCCGAGTAGATTGTTTTGCCTGTGCACTTTTCTTTTAATGGCTACTTAGCAGGTAAAGGAAAAACAGACAGACTGGTGCTTCTAGAAGAGTGTTCTCAAGGATTCCCTTAATAGCCGACTATTACAAGTAAAGCTGTAGGCAGCTTTAGCCAACATGAAAGTATAATGTTAGTAGATAAAAATAGTTACCATAGTTACCTTTCTCCACTGGGAAAAATTCAACTGTCTATAGCTATCCCTTATAGGGGTTTCGCAATAAAGCATATAGGCTTGCTTTTATCTGGTCACTTCAGAATGCTGAGGCATCTGTGGAAATTAGTTTGGAGTTGTTAAAATATATTGTCGGTGACGTTGCTATCCCTATACTCATTTTCTTAAAAGAACAAAAATACCTCTCTTAAGGTCTGTGAGCATTCAGTGAGGAATGGAGGAGAACCAGTGGTTAAGTCCCTGAATATAGGAATAGGACGCTGATAGGTGCCAACAGAGAGGGAGAGCTGGCCCCAATTATCTGTTTTCCTGGGCGCTGAGGCAGCCAGAAGGAGGTGTCATGGGGGTAGAGTATTCACAAGGTGCCAAAGAGCTTGGCCAATAACACTGTTACAAAAAATTTACCGGGCCCAATTCTAAGATGGCCAAGTTCCTCTAAAATATATGTTTCTTTGGGAGACAGGAAGAAGCACATTCAAAATGGTCGGGAGGTTAGGGAATTTTGGAGCAGGGAGCCTCTGAGTTACTTCTGTCTCAGGATAAACTAAATATACTTTAATCGTTTTCCTCCAGAGATGTGAAAGAAGAAAGGCTCCAGGGTGATCAAAGATACTGTCTTTCTAGGAGTCGGTGTAGTTTTAGCACAGGGCTACACAAAGTGCTGATTATGACTAGATAAGAAGCTTGCACCAGAATTTAGATCAATGCACTGCTTACTTTATCGAGAAAATTCTGATACCAGTAAATTAGATGAATTAAATAATGTTCTTACTGATAGTTGATTTACATTCTGGCACAAGCTCCTTATCTCATGGTAGATCAATAACATTTTGCTAATAGGCAGCCAATCTGCAGACCACACAGACTCTGGAGTAATATGATTTGGGTTCAAATGTTCATTTTGTCACTTAACCATGTAACCTTGCATATACAGGGTCTGGCACAAGTAACACCCCCCTTTTTTATTACAAAATCTTTTATTACAACGTCACAAGCATGTAATCCTGTAACATAACAATATCACGCTTAAGGACGCCATATGATGTTTTTGGTGAAATGTTCAAATTAAAACTGTAAAATATCACACCCATATTATTACCCTACCGACCACACTCAAGCAGGCCTTACTTCTGCTGGACCCTCTGTTTTATAACCGCCTTAAACCTCAGTTTTCTCACCTCTAAAATAGGAATGATGATGGCACCTAGCACGTGTGGGCCTGGGAGGAATTTGAGTACATCAATGCAAACTCTTGTTACAGACACAAAGTGGCTCTGTCTGTGCATACAGTCCAGAATGTATGGAGTGTGACGGGCTCCAGCGTGCTTCAGCAGCTGAACCCTGGCTTCTTATCCTGCAGCACAGGCACTGTAACCTATGGATGAGAAGATCGTTTCTAAAGTTGCTAAGCATTCATATTACCTTCCTTCAGATTAAATTCCATGTTCTGTGTGGGGCGCTAGGAATTGCTTTGCCATCCCATTTGAGAAAATAATGCCAGCAAATCAGCATATGCCTTCTCCTTATCTCTCTGCATTGACTATTTATTTACATGTCTTTCTCCCCCAGTTGGCCCATAAATTTCTCAAGGTCAAAGGCTTGGATTAATTTCCTTCATATTTCTTGCATGTCTGGCACATGGTAGACAGTCAACACGTTTTTAGTGAACATGTGGAATGGCAGATTCCTGACATTAATTACGAACATAAGAGAGTACAAGCTTTTGTCTACAATAATTGGGCTGACCTTTCCAAATGAACAAGTAATTTCTCCGCATTATTTGGCCTCCCATGAATTACAATTGTTGGTATTTGACAATTAATTAGGATATGCTAATGTTAAAATGTAAGCACCATTAGGTGTAAGTCAAAGGAAAGATAGATGAACCATCAGGAGCGGTAGGTACATGATGTATCTAATTTTCACAGGGTCGCTCAAGATTCAGAATCTCCTTCTAGTTCTTTTTCTCTGACAAAGAACTTTGATCATCTGTTTTTGCATTATCTGAATATAGCATGAAGTTTGGAAAGGAGTTAAGATTCTGAACTGAAACTTACTCTTTGGTAAAAGGCCAGCTCGCTCACCCAAATTATGCACCCCTTCACTTTTCCTGACCACTTCTGCATCACTGGGCCTTGGCTAAGCATGTAATAGAGAGGCCCATGATCATGATGCTGGCCACATCTCCCAATACCTGCTCAGTCTCACCTGCAGGGAAGCCAGGAGGTGATGCGTTGAGCCACTTCAGTGCCTGACTCCTCCTGCCACTTTGGAACTCAGTTGAACAGCCTCACCTTGGGATACAGTGCCTGGGGAAGTTGACATTCTGTGGGACAGGCGTTATGGGGAAGCCAACACATTTTATCCTTTTTGGTTAACTCACAGTTCCTCATTATTCATAAGGTTTCTTTTAAAGATTTTATTTATTTTATTTTTAGAGAGGGGGGAAGGGAGGGAGAAAGAGAGGGAGAGAAACATCAATGTGTGGTTGCCTCTCGCACAACCCCCACTGGGGACCTGGCCCGCAACCCAGGCATGTGCCCTGACTGGGAATCGAACCAGTGACACTTTGGTTTGTAGGTTGGCACTCAATCCACTGAACCACACCAGCCAGGGCCATAAGGTTTTAACAATGTAAAAAATCATGTTATCTACCCTTTATCCTAAAAGAGATGTTTCTATGTATCTGAGTCAAATTTTTCAACTTGAAATTTTTTGCAGGGAAGAGAAGAGAGTTGGGGTTGGTTAGATAGATGTAACGCAGACATAATAATCAGAAGCTACTCATTTTAGCTCAAGTTCTCCTGGAAGTAGAGTCTATGAGCTTTGTGCCATAGCCTGTGTATAATCTGTATGGGGTACAATTCCAGGGCATTAAGAGTGCAGGGGAAAAGTAAGTGAAGCAAGAAATGAGAAAAGGCAAAAAAGAGTGAGGTGTTACCAGAGGTGTTGCTTCTGTTGGCAAAGAGCCAATTGTGTGCATCACTTTCCAACTCCACGTGCAGGGACATTGCCAGCGCTCTGCCCAGGCACAGGGCCTTGACACCTCATACCCGTCTACTGCATCAGCTTCCCACCTGGTCTCCCTACCCGCCTCTCCTTGCTCCAGCGCAGCCTTCACACCGTTGCCAGAACATCACTCTTGCAGCTGAATTCTACTCACACCCTCTACATGCTTAAAAGCCCTCATCAGCACCCCCGCACTGTCCCCAAATTAATATCCAGTATCCCAACCTCACTACTTAAGACCATCTAGAAGCTGGCCCAAATGTGTCCATGCCTCGGGATACCAGCTCCATCTGATTACCTACTTAGGGCTGAACATGTAGTGAATTTTTCTGCCCATAAACCATTGCTTCCTCTGTTCAGTCTAACAGGGATGTCTTCCTGCCCTTTCTTCCCTGCCTTCTTGACTACAGAAATTCAATCTTCCCTTTAGACACAGCCCCAGAGCAGAAGTCCATGTCCATGAAGCTCTACATGTCTTTCTGGCTTACATTATTTTACCCATTTTCCGTGTTTGCATAGCATTTTGTTTGCACACTGTGGCCTGTTTGGATTTTAAATGCAATGATTTGCATTTTTAGTGATGTGTAAACATTTGCATCTCCCCTGCAATCTGTAATTTCCTTGAAAGCAAGGATATATTTCAGTCATCCATGAGTCAGCTCAGACTGGCACGGTCCCGGACATGTGCTAAGTAATTTAATTAAATTCCAACAAATACCTTCCGAAGGGCCTAACTTGATGTACATATTTCCTGCATTATGTATTAAGAACCAAAACAATAACAAAACCCATCTCACTAAAAGAATCCCAAGATTTGTGAAAGTTTCTGAACCCTGAAGTAGAAGAAAACAAATTTTAATTCCTATAAATGCAGTTTAAGTGCAAAGTGGGGGGTATCCAACTGTCCATGACCAACTCCCTTTATAAAGGAGGATACTTTCTATTTTAATAAAAAAGAAAAACACACAGTTTTCTTTTTTAATAAAAAAGAAAAACACAACAAT
>PVJD01017016.1:0-18940 GCA_004026545.1 Mormoops blainvillei
CCCTGACTAATGCTGTAAATATTTCTCTCCCACTTCTGTAAGCCCCTTTGTGCCAAATCTATACTACGACTCCCAATACCCTCCCCTGCTTAGCCCTGCATAAAAGGAATGCGGGGCTATTGTTCGGGGCTCAGAATTTGGAGTTTGTCTCCTCTGGGCCCGTGCACGTAAATAAAGATCGTGCTCCTAACCCCTCAGTATCTGGTCGCTTCATTTTTCTGTAACAGTATTACTATGTATACGATAGGAAAAATAACACCTGTCTTACAGGTTGTTATCAGAATTTAATGAGATTATGTGTGAAACTGGTATAAAGTAGATATGTACATCCCCTCCCGTTATTTGTTATGGAACTGAATGTTCGTGCCCCCCTAAAATTCATATGTTGAAACTCTAACCCCAGGGTAGCTATAATTGCAGTAAAGAAGTAATTAAGGTTAAATGAGGTTATAAGGGTGGAAAGGGTGGAGCCCTGATCTAATAGGACAAGTGTCCCTTTAAGAAGATACACAAGGGGAGCCATTTCCTCTCCCCCCCCCCTCACTAATGAAAGAACATCCATGTTAGGAGCCCTCATCAGAAAACGACCTTATTGGTACCCTTATCTCATACTACCAGCCTCCAGAAATGTGAAAAATATAAATTTTGATTTTTTAAGCCACCTGGTCTATGGTATTTTGTTATGGTGGCATAAACAGACTAATGTACTCTTCCTGGGTGAAGCAGTCAGAATCCAGAGATCAGAATCCACCTCTCTGAGTTCCGAATTACTCAACAGAGGACAATAAGACATGTGAAAATCAACAATGTACTTTTAAAAACTCGAATGCTAATTTTTTTTCTGATTATAAAATATAGCATTATTGTAAAAAATAAAATATGGAAAACTATGTGAAGAAAGTAAAATTACCTATAATTCCTTCACTTAGTGATACTACTGTTAAGGTTGTGATGAATTTATTTATTTTTAAATTTAAGTATAGTTGATATATAATCTTATTTTTAAGTATATTTTATTGATTATACTATTACAGTTGTCCCATTTTTTCCTCCTCTTTATTCTCCTCCGCCCTGCACCCCCCTCCCACCAGCATTCCCCCACTTAGTTCATGTCCATGGGTTGTACATATAAGTTCTTTGGCTTCTCCCTTTCCTATACTATTGTTAACTTCCCCTGTCTATTTTGTACCTACCATTTATGTTTCTTATTCCCTGTAGATTTCCCCCCATCCTTCCCCTTCCCCCTCCCCATTAATAATCCTCCATGTGATCTCCATTTCTATGATTCGGTTCTTGTTCTAGTTGTTTGCTTAGTTTGTTTTTGTTTTTGTTTTTAAGTTCAGTTGTCGATAGTTGTCAATTCGTTGTCATTTTATTGTTCATAGTTTTGATCTTCTTCTTTTTCTTAGATAAGTCCCTTTAACATTTCATATAGTAAGGGCTTGGTGATGATGAACTCCTTTAACTTTACCTTATTTGGGAAACACTTTATCTGCCCTTCAATTCTAAATGATAGCTTTACCTGATAGAGTGATCTTGGATATAAGCCCTTGCCTTTCATGACTTTGAATACTTCTTTCTAGCCCCTTTTTGCCTGTTAAGGTTTCTTTTGAGAAATCAGCTGAGAGTCTTATGGGAACTCCTTTGTAAGTAACTCCCTCCTTTTCTCTTGCTGCTTTTAATATTCTTTCCTTATCTTAATCTTGGGTAATGTAAGTATGATGTGCCTTGGTGTGTGCTTTCTTGGGTCCAACTTTGGGACTCTCTGAGCTTCCTGGACTTCCTGGAAGTCTATTTCCTTTGCCAGGTTGGAGAAGTTTTCTTTCATTATTTTTTCAAATATGTTTTCAATGTCTTGCTCATCCTCTTCTCCTCTGACACCCCTATGGTTCACATGTTGGAATGTTTAAAGTTGTCCTGGATCCTCTTCTCATTTTTTTGAATTCTTGTTTCTTCATTCTGTTCTGGCTGAATGTTTATTTCTTCCTTCTGCTCCAAATCGTTGACTTAAGTCCCAGTTTCCTTTCTTTCACTGTTGGTTACCTGTATATTTTGCTTTATTTCACTTTGTATAGCCTTCAGTTTTTCCTCCCTTTTGCAACCATACTCAACCATTTCTGTAAGTATCCTTATCACCAGTGTTTTGAACTCTGCATCTGATAGATTGGCTATCTCTTTATCACTTAGTTGCTTTTTGGAGTTTTGATCTGTTCTTTCATTTGTGCCATATTTCTTTGTCTCAGTGCACCTGTTACATTGTAAGGAGCGGAACCTTAGGTATTCACCAGAGCAGGGCAAGCCAGTTTGCTGTGTTGTGGCCCTGTATGTGGGAGAGGGGTCAGAGAGGGAACAATGTCACTTGTTCGGCTCTTGGCCGGCTTTCAGTCACTTATCCCGCTACCTGCAAGCAAATTGGGCCCTTCTGGTGCTGATTCCCAGGTGGGTGGGTTTGTGCACATTCTAGGGCCCTGTGGGTCTCTCCAATGAACACTCTGGTAAGGCTGGGAGTTTTCCCCACCACCGCAACCCCCACAGGTTTTTTTCAGCCAGAGGTTTTGATGCTTTCTTTCCCCGTGCTGTAACCTTGGGTTGTGTGGTCTCTCTTGCTCCCCTGCTGTTCCTTCCAGCTTATCCACATGCAATGTGGGACTGACAGCCTCCGTCTCGCCTGCCCAATCCTCCAGCTGCTGCCTTGCCACCTGTCCTCTCTGCCCTGGCTGCCCATCTCTGCCCCTCCTACCAGTCTTGATGAATGTTTCTTCTTTAGCTCCTTGGTTATTGGACTTCCATATAGTTTCATTTTCTGGCAGTTCTGGTTGTTTTTTGTTTTTAAATTTGTTTTTGTCCTTCTTTTGGTTGTGTGAGGAGGCAAAATGTATCTATCTATGCCTCCATCTTGGTTGGAAGTCACACAATCTTATATTAGTGATATAGGTTTTGGGACTGTAATATAGTAATTAAACATTTTGACACCTGATGATGTGGTTACCCCACTATCATCTGTCACTGTGCAAACTTATCACAATATAATTGACTTTATACCCCTTCACCATTTAACCCATTCTTTTACTTCTCGTTTGTGGTAATCATCCATTTGGTCTGTGTTTCTATGACTCTGTTTTTGCTTTGTTTGTTTTTTAGATTCCACATGTAAGCGAAACCATATGGTATTTGGTTGATGAATTTATTTTTATTATTTTTCCATATGTGACAGTTTGCATATACATACCTGTACACACACACAAATAAAATTGGGATGATGCTGACCCATAGTACCTTATTTTTTTTCCTGCTTTCCACATTGCTTTCCACAGATGTCCTTTCCTCCAGAATGATTTCTCTTGTGGGGTTTTGATTTCCTGTTCTACAGACTATCCCAAGCCAGCTCCAGTGTGTTTCAGGTTCTGGCTCCAAGCCCAAAGGAATTTTGCACCTGTGGATTTGCCTCAGGCCATGTGACTGTTCAGTAACTATGTTTTCACCTGCAACTTCACTGGGGAAGAGGAGGGGAAATGGTCGCTCTGGGGGACATTAAGAAGTGAACCAGAATCTGTAACTCCCGTAAGTCACAAATTTAAGTCCTTCTTTACTAAAGCACAGCAATTGAGCTAAAGCCATAGGCTAGAATTGTGTCCATGGAGGAAGGAATGCAAATGGATACTGGGCTGATGAGAAAAGTCGAAGATTAATAATGATCCAATGATAAATGTCCAAAATGAGGCACCAAATAATTCTGCAGCTGTGATTTCAACTTTAGCAACACATGCATGATTTACACAGAGGTAGGGACTCTAGTTCTCCAGGCCTCTTGAGGGATGGTTTCATTAACATTTGATTTTATTTTCCATTTCATTCAATATTCTTTGAAAGAATTACTTTGTATTTTTATTTTTTAAATGCAGCTGTTTTTATTTTTTATGTTTGTTTTTATTTTTAATTGTATTTTATTGATTATGCTATTACAGTTGTTCCAATTTTTTTCCCTTTGTCCCCCTCCACCTAGCACCCCCCACTCCCTCGAGGAATCCTCACACCACTGTTCATGTTTACAGATTGTGTGTAGGTTCTTTGGCTACTCCATTTCCTATACTGTACTTTACACCCCCATGGCTATTCTGTAACCACCTATGTGTACTTCTTAATCCTCTTACCTCTTCACCCATTCCCCCACACCTCCCTCGCATCTGGCAATCATCAAAAAACTCTCCATATCCATGATTCTGTCTCTGTTCTTGTTTCCTTAGTTTGTGTTTTAGATTCAATTGTTGATAGATTTGTTTTTTTTGCCATTTTATTGTCCATAGTTTTGATCTTCTTCTTTTTCTTAAATAAGTCCCTTTAACATTTCACACAATAATGGTTTGGTGATGATGAACCCCTTTAGTTTTTTCTTGTCTGGGAAACTCTTTATCTGCCCTTGGATTCTAAATGCTAGCTTTGCTGGGTAGAGCAATCTTGGCTGTAGGTCCCTGCTTTTCATGACTTTGAATATTTCTTGACAATCCCTTCTAACCTGCAAAGTTTCTTTTGAGAAATCAGCTGACGGTCTTATGGGAACTCCCCTGTAGGTAACAAACTGCTTTTCTCTTGCTGCTTTTAAGATTCGCTCTTTATTTTTAGGCTTTAGCATTTTAATTATGGTGTGTCTTATAGTGGGCCTTTTTGCATCCATCTTGTTTGGGACTCTCTGTGCTTCCTGGACTTGCATGTGTATTTCCTTCACCAAATTAGGGAAGTTTTCTTTCATTATTTTTCCAAATAAGTTTTCAATTTCTTGCTCTCCATCCTCTCCTTCTGGTACCCCTATGATGTGAATGTTGGACCACTTGAAGTTGTTTCAGAAACTTCTTACACTATCCTCATTTTTTTGGATTCTGTTTTCTTTTTCTTCTTCTGATTGCTTGTTTTTTGCTTCCTTATGTTCCATATAATTGATCTGATTCTTGGCTTCATCTGCTCTTCTGTTGTCTCCCTGTAAATTGTTCTTTATTTCGATTAGTGTATCCTTTGTTTCTGACTGGATCTTTTTTGTGTTTTTGAGGTCCTCACTAAGTTCTTTGAGCATCCTTATAACCAGTGTTTTGAACTCTGCATCTGACAGATTGCTTATCTCCCTTTTGTTTAATTCTTTTTTTTTTTTTTTGGAGCTTTGATCTGTTCTTTCATTTGGGTCATGTTTCTCATTTTGGTAGCATTCCTGTGTTTGTTTCTATGTATTAGGTAGAGCTACTATGACTCAGTGTCTTGGTAGCGTGACCTAATATAGTAGATATCCTCTAAGGTTCAGTGGCACAGCCTCCCCTATCACCCAAGGTGGGTACTCAAGGTATGCCCTTCGTTTAGGATGAATACACCTTCCTCTTGTAGTTGAGCCTTGATTTCTGTGGGCATGTCAGTGGGAGGGATTTACCCTGGCCTGTCAGCAGCAAGGACTGGCTGTGACTACTGACCATCAACCCCTGCCCTCTGTGGAATATTAGCTGTGCATGGGACAGTGTGGTGGTGCTCCAATATGGTCTGTATCTGTTCACTGGGTGCACAGGCTCTGGGGTTTCCCAGGTGGTGCAGTCCAAGGTCAGCTCCTACCTGTGTTTTCTCCAGGGACACCTCGTGTGAGCTATAAAACCTTCTGCAGATGGTTGCTACTTGCACTGAGCTTCGCGATTCCAAGGCAAAGCCAAGCTGTGAATCTAGGCTGGTTGCTGCTAGTGCTGGGCCTGGGGTCACGTCACCAGAGGTATGGGGACTGGGGGCTCACTGAGGTCAGCTGTTGCTTGTTTGAGAGGATTTAGGAAGTTGTGAAACATGAGCCAAGACCAACCATTCATATGGAAAAGCAGCTTGGGATAGCCTGTAATTGGGTGGGATGGAGTCTCTGGGGATCTCCAGGACAGGGCAAACAGTGTTAATGGGGTTGATGGATTCTCAGATATGGCACCAGCCTGCCAGCTCTGTGTGGGGAGGGTTCAAAAAAGGGACAGTGGCTTCTGTCCACCTTCTATACCCCAGCTCTTGCCTGATGCCAGACATTTTAGTCCCTCCTGGTATGCCACTGGTGGCTTTCAAGCTGCTACCCCAGTGCTGGAGCTCAGAGAGAGTGAGTCTGAGGAAGTTCATGTGTGGGTTCTTTAAGAGGAACTGCTTGGAACTGCAGAAGTTTCTTCTAACAACTCAATCCCTTCTGTTTTTTGCAGCCAGAAATTATGGCACCTTATCTTCCTGGCACTGGAACCCTGGGCTGGGGGGGTGGTGTGGGGCTGAGTCTCTTCATTCCTAAGATATCCCTCCCAAATTTTTATCCATCACGCATGCATGTGGGACCAGCCCATTCTGTGTCTCTGCCCCCACTGCCAGTCTGGATGGATGTGATTTCTTTAATTTTGTAGTTGTCAGACTCCCTCCATTCAACTTGATTCCTGACAGTTCTGAGTGACAGTTGTTCTATAATTTAGTTGTAGTTTTGATGTGGTTCTGTGAGGAGATGAGCTGTGTTTACCTCTGCTGCAATCTTGACTGGAAGAGAAAGAATTACTTTTTAAAAGAATTACCTCTATTTAGAGAAAAGGGGGGAAAGGAAGGGAGAAAGAGAGGGAGAAAAACATGGATATGAGAGAGAAACATTGATCTGCTGCCTCATGTATGCAACCAAACCTGCAACCTAGGCATGTACCCTGACTGGAATCAAGTCAAACCAGTGACCTTCCGCTTTGTGGTGTGACACCCAACCGAGCCACACCAGCCATGGCCAAAATAATTACTTATAAAAATCAGCTAGCTTTTCATATTAAGAATGACAAAAATATATTAAGTAAAATAGAACATTGAATACAAACAATGAGATTGAAACCTCATGTGGTGAAGTCATATTTTAAGCCTGGCTTTGAACCTGAGAAACTTGGAGGGAATTAAGGGTGGATGTAGTTAAAACATGAATGGCAGGGGCATGGTGGGTGGGAAGAAAATATAAACAAGGAATTCATAGAAAGAACACAAATGGCCAATAAATGAATAAAAAAGCCATTCAATCTCACACAAGTCAAAGGAATATAAATTAAGATTGAAAAAAGATGGATGTCTAGGGTTGGAAAGCATATAGGGAGGATACCCTCAGATACCCTAGGTTGACACAAAGATTGATATGACCTTTACAGATGCCAACTGGGCATGATATTTCCAAATTGTAACTGCACATACCCTTTGTCCTAGGTTTTCCTATTGTGGGAAACATTTGTACAGAAATAATCAAACAATTGTGCAAAGCTTTCTATAAAAAGATACTTATTTCAGCATTTTCTGTACCATGGAAAAATTGATGTAAACTAAATATCCATTAACCTAGGAGTGATTAATAAATTATGATACAGCTATACAATGGCTCTATATCCTAAAAAAAATAAGGCAGATTGATATGGGTTGGTATGGAAAGACAGTCATAAATATAACTCGGTGAAAGAAGTAATTTATAGAAAATTAAGTACAGTGTAATTCCATTTTGTGGAAAACAAAACACTTGACTGCAGCATCCTTCTTGATGTAGCAAACTCCTGGTCCAACAGACATGGCAATGAGGTTTTGGCACACTATGATCTGTAGGTGAACAACAATGTCTGAAGAGAACAGTGAATGTTCCTAAATTAGCATTTGTGGTTACATGTAATAATTGTGTCGGTCATTGGAATTATCATTTATTGTTTTAAAGATTTTATTTATTTATTTTTAGAGAGGGGGAAGGGACGGAGAAAGAGAGGGAGAGAAACATCAATGTGTAGTTGCCTCTCATGTGCCCCCTACTGGGGACCTGGCCTGCAACCCAGGCATGTGCCCTGACTCTGAATTGAACCAGCTACCCTTTCGTTCACAGGCCAGCACTCAATCCACTGAGCTACACCAGCCAGGGCTGAAACTATTTAGGTGCTAAAAATTCCAGAAAGGGGACCAAAAGACCTTGGCCTTGTTAGTTTTACATCTAGTCAAGTCGCACCAATTGGAGTCTTCTGTGGTCACCTCATACATGCTCAGTATGTATGGAGCAGACGTCTAGTCTCAGACCTCCACCTAGAGAGAAGCCAGCAACCCCCAACTAACTCCGTCCATTTGACAAAGTAGTTTTCCCTTTTCCATTCTTTCCCCTGACTTTAAACAGATAGGTATCAAGTCCTGGGAATCTGTTTTTTTTAAATTTTATTCTTTTAAGTTATTGTGGCCAAAACACTTAATATTGTATCTACCCTCTTAACAATTTTTAAAGTGTACAATGCATTATTGTTAACTGTAGGTACAATGTTGTACAGCAGATCTTTAGGGCTTATTCATTTTGCTTCAGTGAAACTTTATGCTTGTTGATTAGTAATTCCACATTTCTCCCTTCCCCAGCCACTGGCAATCGCCATTCCATTCTTTTATTCTATGAACTGGGCTATTTTATAGACCTCATATAAATGTATTCATGCTGTATTTGTCTTTTTATGACTAGCTAATTTCACTTAGCATAATATCATCAAGATTCATACATGTTGTTGTATATTGCAGAATTTTCTTATTTTTAAGACTAAATAGTATTCTTTTGTATGCATATACTACATTTTCTTTGTTCATTTATCCTAACTCACAACAATTTGCCATCTGGTTTCTCGTGTGTTAGTAAATCCATTACCTCTTTCCTGTGCTGCCGTAGCCACCTACTGTGCTCCTACACCGATTTCCCCACCCAAACTGTTCTGCCCACTATTCACAATGATTTTTGCCTGAAATACCTCCATTTCCCCCCACTGCTTCAATACCTTTCCTCAATCATTCCTTTCCCATCTATTGCACAAATCTTCCACTTCTAGTCAGATCTTATCATTGTCCTTCTAAGCATATCATCCCTATTTCAGAATCCAAACTTGGATTCACTCTGTGCTTCCCATCCACAATAGCTTCCCTCTTCCAGGAAAAGTTTTAGGAATAGTTAAGTGTAGCTACCATTTATTGAGTACTTACCCTATGCCAAACTCTGCACTTGGCACTTTACATAGATTATTTATTACAATAGCCATTTGGGCTAGATATCTTATTATTTTTGTCATCTAATGTGAGGAAACTGAAGCTCAAATAATTTATCCCAGTCTTTCTGTATATAGACATGCAGATTCTATCTTTTCTTACTGATTTTCTCTCTCTTTCTTTCTCTCTCTCTCTCTCAAACCATCTCATTGCTTTCAAGGCATATAGGAAATAAATGAACAAAGCTTTGGTTCCTTGAAGTGCTTCTGGGTTCAGATTTAATAATTTATAATAATTTAATAATAATATGCAACATTATTTACAATTTGCACGTTTGTTGCAGTGAAATGGTGCCTCTAAAGTTTTGAAGAACTTTTGGGCCTTTTTGCCCCCATAATTGTTTAGCCATTTTCTCTACAGTCTTTATTACGTTGATGTGCTCAGCAAACCCCTTCTTCCTGGATATTGTGAAGATGAATCTCAGCCATGCCCCCATCACAAGCATTCCAGTGTCAAATGAGAAGAATCAGAATGAGTGCCTGATGCACTTGCATCTAGCAGAGCCAAATTTGTGGGCACATAGCAGTGTCTCTGTAGCTCTAAGGAGGGATATGGGACTGATAGGGTTGGGAATGAGAAGAAGGGGCTTTCCCTTTTTACTTGCTATACTTTTATATTGCTTGATTTTTCTTTTTACAATGAATGGTATTTATTAGTCATGTAAGGAAGAACAATGCAATTATTTATTTAAAAATAAATGACAACAGACCAAAGGAAAGTTTAGAGAGACTGCAAAAGAATCATAATCATTCAAAGATAATTGTCTCTAATCATTCAAAGCTAGTTGTCTCCAGCTATAAACAGATGATGACATTTATTAACTATGAGATTGGCAAAAACATTTTAAAGCTTGTTAATGCTCAAGGTTGGCAAGCATAAGGTAAACAGGTGCTATCCTATACTGTTGGTGGAAGGTTGATACAGGTCCTTTGGAGGCAGTTTTGTATCAGCAATGACCATTCATGTATCTTTGATCCAATAATAATACTGCTAAGAATTTACCATATAGATATATGGTAAATAAGCATGTTATAATGTTAGTATATAAGGATGTTAACTGTATAATTTTTTCATAATGGCAAAAAACTAAATGTCCATTATTACAGTTTGGTTAAATAAACTGTGGTTCATCTAGTAAGAAAATTAAACAGCTATTTAAAAGCAAGAGGTACAGCCCTGACTGCTATGGCTCTGTGGGCTGGGCGTCATCCTGCAAACTGGAAGTATTCTGGCTCGATTCCCAGTCAGGGAAAATGCCAGTGTTGCAGGCCAGGTCCCCAGTTGAGGGCATGAGAGGGGCAACCAATCGATGTGTTTTTCTTGCACATAGATATTTCTCTCCCTCTCTTTCTCCCTCCCTTCCCTGCTCTCAGTCCATGTGGTCTTCTGTCTTTCCATACCCAATTCAGTCTTCGCATTGCAATCCTGACTTCTCTGCATTTCCATGAACTCCCCCACAACTATTGGGCTTACAAGTCTTAGATTTGAGTAACCAGCAGAGATTGATTAGCATCTCTGAATTCCAATCCCCATTCTCATGGGAATCTGGCTGTCCCAGCTTGGATCAGGAATCCTATAAAGTTCAATCAGTTTAGCTGCCAGCATCCTACCCCTGTGAGTGGGAGGAATTTAGTTGTCAGATAATGACCATTATTGTTCTCTCTGTCCACTACCTCTCCTCTCTTTTTTCCTAGGAAGTGATTCCATTCTTTGGGCCATAAAGATGATGGGAACATGATCCAAAATGGATTGATCATAGTACCTCATCTTTCGACCAAGCTCACTATGCTCAGTTGAGCCATTTGGCATATTTCTGGAATCCTTCCCCCAGCCTTCAAATCTGCCCATTTAACCTCTCCCATCCTTTTAGGATTTTCCTTGGGTTTTAATAGTGTTCATATTTTGTCCTGCATAGTTATAAGGATTTCATGCTCTATGTTGACTTTGAATCTCATGTCACTAATTCTATACACTGGAAAGTCTGCTGGGAAGCATCTGGGTCACCAGGAGGGGTTGCAAGCCCTGTCCCAGAAGCCCTCTAGCTCAGAAATCCCTAACCTTTTTGGCACCAGGGACCAGTTTCATGGAAGACAATTTTCCTATGCACTGGGGTGGGGGGTTGGTTTTGGGATGATTTAAGCGCATTACACTCAAGCTCACCTCCTGCCCTGTGACCCAGTTCCTAACAGGCCCAGACAGGTACTGGTCCACAGCCCGGAGGTTGGGGACCCCTGCTTTCGCTGACTGTCCAGAACTGGATGGAATCAATCACTGGTGAAGGAGAAGGTCATTGCTGGCCTACCTTCCCTGAGATCAAGAGATCAATGTTGGGGTTCTGTTAACAAAAAGGAGAGTACCTGCCAAAAGTGTCTGCTGCCGACTGTGAGCTCATAGAGGATAGGTTTCTTGTGATTTACTCTGTCTGGTCCTAGCTCCCTTTACCTCGCCGGCCATCTCATCTAGCCCTTCATTTTTTTTCCCTCTGTTCTTCTGCTGTTGCATGCTATTGGGCCAATTCATGACTTCTAGTCCATTTCCTAGAGGGGGAACAGCTCTAGTGAAAGGGAAAGAATGTGATAAAGATAAGTGATTAGTTTCAAGACTCTTGTTGCATGATCTACCTGCCTTCTTTCAGGCAGCACTAGTTAGGAAATACCTAATATATGAGGCTATATAACATAGTGCCAAGAGCTGGGCTCCAGAGGCAGATTTTCTGTATTCAAACTCCAGTGTCAGTGGTTAACAGTTGTGGTAACTTTGGCCAAGTAATTTAAACTCTCTGTGCCTTAGTTTATCATTTTAATAAGGATAATAATAATATACATATACTTCATGGAGTTGTGAATATTGAAATGTCTCAGTTTTCAGTGATGGGTGCAGTAGATTGAGGGTAAAGTATGAAACCCTTACGGCCGCCTCTAAAATAGGGGCAAAAACAATATAATTTTTAGTGTGAAATGAATATGATGCAGATTGTCTGCCTTCTGTAGTTGTTGTGGCTGTTTTTTTCCTTCCCTGCTGAATGTATAACCATGATTTTCAGTTCACAATAATGGATCATTCATTGTTGCATCACTCCAAATGATGCCATTTCACTGTGCAACTTAAGTTCATTGAAATTGTGGGCATTAATAGTCTTTGACTTTGCCTGTGCACCAACTGTTATTATTTGTATTGAAATAATGTTAGTTTAACAATTAACATTGTGAATATTGTCACCATGTATCTTAGCCTGCTTGAGCTGCTATTACAAAACAGCACAGACCGGGTGGCTTAAACAACAAAAATTTATTTTCTTACAGTTCTGGAGGATGGGAAGTCCAAGATTAAGGTGTGGGTAGGTTTAGTGGCTTCGAGGCCTCTCTCCTTGGCTTATAGATGGACACCTTGTCACTGTGTCCTCACATAGCCCTTCCTTTATGTATGTGTACTCCTGGTATCTCTCTGTGTATCTAAATTTCCTCTTCTTTTAATGTTGTAGTAAGATTAGATCAGGGCCCACACTAACAGCTTTATTTTAACTTAACCACCTCTTTAAAGGTCTTATATCCAAATTCAGTCACATTCTGAGGTACTTGGGTTAGGGCTTTAACACATGAATTTTTCAGGGACACAATTCAGCCCATAACACAATGTTTTGTAAGAATGCTATAATGAAAATGAGAACCATTACAATACCAATGCCGAAACCACTGTAAGAGAAGGCCAGACCACTATATTATATTGATAACAGCTGAAGACCACATACAACAGGACTATGGAGGTAAACAACCCAAACTGTTACACAATATAGAGAAAATAATTTGAGATTGGGTATGGTGAAGGAGGGTATTGAGACTGAATCTCAGGGTCCAGGATGAAACCTACATCTACTTCTAAATCAATCAAAAATCTCCCTCAAAGATGTGGATGCTCAGTTGAAAATAGCAATCACTGAATTTGCTTTGGCATACCACACAAATGAGCATGCATTATCGTGTTATTCCCTTGATTACTCCATGCAATCAGTAATTATTCATTCAACAAGTTTGGTGTGATATAAGAGATTCATTTCCTAGAAATCAAAGTTCTCCATTGTACAAAGGGCCAAATGTTTGTGTATTTGCCTGTAAGGAGTGGGAGGATTGAGGTGGCTGGAGTTTCTGATTAAAGAGAACCTAGTTTCTTTTCCTGGAGAATGCTCAGGTTATCTAATAGGAGAGTAAGTTAGTTTCCTGGGTTCTGCCTACATGAAGGAAATACATTTCAACTTCAAAGGAAACCCACAACCCCTTGGAATCATGGCTCTGGGTCAAAGCAGGAAGCCCTTCCCTGCTGGCAGTTCTTCCCTCCAGGCTGTTGTGCTGTGACTTCGTAGAGAGAAGCAAATAGAATATCTTTCATATCCTGCTGCCCAGGACTTACTCTTTCCTCAGCTATCTGTTGTTGACTGTGAAGTGGAGAGGGCACTAACAGGGAAGTCAGGAGACTGTACTTTTCA
This sequence comes from Mormoops blainvillei, assembly GCA_004026545.1. NCBI lineage: Eukaryota > Metazoa > Chordata > Mammalia > Chiroptera > Mormoopidae > Mormoops > Mormoops blainvillei. The sequence continues at coordinate 13,526 of PVJD01017016.1, forward strand.
TATTCTCACCTACTCCCCACTTACCTCCACTCTACATTTTTCACTGCCTTTCTAAGACATATATGTGCAAAACGGGGCTGAAAATACATGGTTCACTGAGTTGTCAGGAAGATTAACTTCTAGTGCAAGTGAAACACCCACACACCAGTTACTCGCTCAATGCCAATTGGTTCTATGAGAATCAACAGTTGCCAGGACCAGGCCCTTGAAACCCAAAAGGCTTGCCTTCTTTTCCATCCACGGTGAAAATAACTTATTGCTGTGATCCTTAAAAATTGAAATAGCCAGCTGTGTACCAGCAAAATGAGTTTATTTGGGAATAGCAGAGAACTGCAATTCAGGACAAGCAAGCTATGACAAAACTATAGGCAAATCTGGAGAACAAAGAGGAGTCTTCTTGTACAGAGAAAAGAGGAGGGGTTGGAAAGGGCTTTATAAACAAAATTAATTGGAGGGAACTGGGATTTCCGAGTACAGTGGTTTCCCATTGACTGAGTCATGGTAGTTTCTGATTGGCTGGGTCTGTTGCTAGGCAAATAGAAAATTCTTGAGCTCAATAGGATAGCCAAGCAAGCTTCTTCCTGTTGAAGTATGTGATTGGTGAAAATTGGTAGTGTGTGAGAGCTCTCCCTTCATTTGACTTTGCCTGTGCACCAACTCAATTTTCCCAAGTCAATTTTAAATTGTCTTCCCAAGTCAATTTTAAATGAAGTTTCCTTTATTTATTTTCACTTTATATAAGTTAACACATTCAACCTTCCAAAAACCTTATGAGTTAAGAACTATTATTCTCATTTATGGGGAACCCATGATATGTAACTTGAGACACAGGGATGAAGTAACTTTCTTAGAGTCACACGGTTAATAAGTGATGGAATCACTATTTGAACCCAGGATGTCTGGCTACAGTGTCTGTTCCCTGGGAGGTTCCCAGGTTGAATGCACCTCCTACTCTCACCCATATATGCAGAATTCATTCCCAGGATGTAGTGGTACCTAATGTTCCCACCTCAAAGGCTGGGGCTTACAGACTGCTCAGAGGTTTTGTGTGCTGGTCCTTTCAGGACAAACAAGCTTAGCTGTATTCCCACTGCCATCCATCCACTAGTCCACAGTTAAGTCAAGGCGGGGGCTCCTAACCTGCCAAATTCACATTTGGGTCATAGGGAGGGAACCTCACATACCTAGCTCCTTCAAGAGTAAACTATGATGGAAATGAGGTTATGGTTGGTGCTCATAAGCCCCAAGAATGCAAAAATAAACCCCTGCTGGTGCCAGATCCTCACCAGAAGCACGAGTGGTTCACCCTCTAGGGCTAATAGTTCCCCTCAGCTGAGAAACAGCCTTTGCATAATAGACAAGAGTCGATGGTAAAGACAAGCTGCAGTGCCAAAATGGCTTTGGTAGCTGTGTTGAACCCTTAGTAGTTGCACAACATTGCCTCCAGCTCCCCAGCCAACCACACAGATGCGTCTTCCTAGTCCTTACTATATCCAGCCTGCAGGCACGTGAGTTTTCTTTTGGGTCCATAATACTGCTGGCAGCCAGCCGCCATAGGGGAAGGCGGGACACCCTGGCCAGGAGGAGGGTTGGGGGGAGGACAAAGGCTGAAAGGGGCCTCAGGGGTCACCTAGCAACCCTCAGACCAGTCCAGTAGCCCTGACGAGTCTTTGTCCTCTCCTTTGGCCTACTACCTACAAGGAAGTAGACAGAAAATGTAGGGGGTAAGGATACAGAACTGGTGACAAAGTATCTTCTTGACTTAATTTTATTCAGGTTCCCCTCAACTGTCTTCTCAAGTATGCCCTCAGTTTTAAGCTTCTACATTTCTCTCTGCATTGTCTAATTTTAGCAAGAATTCTACTAAGTCTGTTTAACCAGAGTCCCCCACCCTCACTATACGATCACTCATGATATCTGATCAGATTTCTCATCCTCTACCATCCCCTAGTGATGTCTGATCACTCTGGCTGGCCTTCAGCAAGAACCCTGTTAGGTCAGTTTAGCCACAATCTCCTTTACCCCTGATGTTTCCTCTTAATTTTCCATCCATCAACACCCTACCCCAACCCTGTTTATTGGTTATAAATTCCCACTGTCCTTGTATTTCAAGTTAAGCCCAATCTCTGTCCTACTATAAAACTTCACTGTAGTAGTCCCCTCTGAAAAAAGTCTGCCTTACTGTCTTTAACAAGTGTCATGAATAATTTTTTCTTTAATACTGGTACGATTGTTCTAAGGTGAGGAGCTGAAATCACCAAGCAGAGAGTGAGGCTTTCCTCAGAAAAAACATCATTTAATAAAGGTCATATATGGTCAAATAATCGTTAACAACTACCAGCAGTAGCCAGCTAGCTAGATATAGTTAACTCCCCTTGGCCTGGGTAGTCCTCCATGGGCTGCCAGACCTCTTGAAAATCCAGAATCCAGGCTGGGTCCGTTTTCCACATGTCTAGCTCTTTCCATTTGAAGCTCTTTCCTGCATTATTGCACCATCATCTTGACTGCAAGATCTGTCTTGTGCACTTTCCTATCAGATATGCATCTCAATTAAGTGCTGGCAAAAAGAATAAGGGCCTTGTGTCTAGGACATATAAAGAACTCTTACAACTCAACAATAGAAACACAAATAATCCAATTAAAACATAAGCAAAAATTTTGAATGTAAGTCTCTAAATGACATATACAAATGGCCGAAAATGAAATGAAAAGATGCTCAGACATTATTAGTCATCAAGGAAATGTTGCAAATCAAAATCACAATAAACTACTATTTTACATCTACTAGGATGGCTGGAACCCAAAAGTCAGATAACAAGTGTTGATGTGGAGGATATAAAGACAAACAAAATGTGGTACCCACATAACAGAATATTATTTAGCTATAAAAAAGAATGAAGTACTAACACATATGCTACAGCATGGACAATTCTTAAAATATTTTGCTAAGCAAAGGAGACCAATCACAAAAGACCATCTACCATATTATTCCATTCATATAAAAGTTCAGAATAGGGAAATATACAGAGACAGAAAGTAGATTATAGTTTTTTAGGGCTGGGAGGAGGAAATGAGGAAATAGAGGGATGATAGCAATATGGTTTCTTCCTGAGGTGATGACAGTGTTTTAAAATTAACTGTAATGGTTACACATATCTGTGAATATACTAAAAACCAATAAATTGTAGTATAGTTTAAATGAGCAAGTTGTATGATATGTGAATTATATCTCAATAAAAGCTTTTTAAAGAAATCAGAGATAAAGCGAATGAGAAATCCTTAATTCAAATTAAAATGAGTAATAGAAAGCTTTTCTTTACCCTCTACAAACGCATGCATACATACACATATGCATACACTCATATACACACCACCCTTCCAACTCACCTGCTTTGACACATAAAATATGTCCTGACGTATATAGTAGGTGCTTGAGAAATATATGTTGAATTTAGGAATATAGTTTTTAAAACATTTTAATATATTTTATTGATTATGCTATTACAGTTATCCCAATTTCCCCCTCTTTGATCCTTCCACCCAGCATACCCCACTCTGTCCAGAATTCCCATACGCCTTCTTAGTTCATGTCCATGGGCCATAAATATAAGTTCTTTGGCAACTCCATTTCCTATACTGTTAAAGAAATCATATTCATTCAGACAGATAGGAAGGGCAGAGACACAGAGATGCAGTGACAGGGAAAAGGCTGATCCCACACCCACATGTGCTGGATAAAAATCATGAATAATATCTTGGGAGTGAGGGATACCAACCCGACAGCACACTACTCAGACCAGGGTTCCAGTGTCAAGAAGTCCCCATAACTTCGGGCTGTAAAACCAGTGGGGGTTTGTGGTGGTAGAAGAAACTGTGGGATTCTCAGGCATCTCCTCTTAAAGGGCCTGCAATGGACCAACACAGACTCACTCCCTCTGGGCTTCAGCACTGGGGCAGCAGCTTGAAGGGCACCAGTGACATACAGGGGGGAACTGAAGTGTCTGGCATCAGGGTGAGTGCCAGAGGACAGCTTCCTCCCAGATATAATTCCAGAGGCCAGTCAGCGGCCTTTATTCCTATTCTGAGCCCTCTGCCACACTGAGCCACAGAGTGGTGGCACCATATCTGAAATGCTATCAAACTGGTTCACAGGGATTGTCCCACCCTGGCAATTACCTAAGGTTCCACCCCATCCACATTATGGGGCCCATCCAAGCTGTTAACAGTGGCTTTTCTACATTAGGCCATGCTACTAAGACAGGGAGTCAAAGCAGCTCTACCTAATACATAGAAACAAACACAGGGAGGTTGCCAAAATGAGCAAAGAAATATGCCCCAAATGAAAGAACAGATCAAAACTCCAAAAAAAACAAAAAACAAAACAAAAAACCCTAAATGAAATGGAGATAAACAATCTATCAGATGCAGAGTTAAAAAAGACCTGGTTATTAGAATGCTCAAGGAATTCAATGGATACCTCAACAACATTAAAGCGATCCAATCAGAAATGAAGGTTATACCAAGTGAAATGAAGAACACTTTACAGGGAACCAACAGTGGAGTGGATGAAGCAGAGAATCAAATCAATGATTTGGAATATAAGGGAGAAAAAATATTCAATCAGAACAGCAAGAAGATAAAAAGAATCCAAAAAAATTAGAATAGGCTAAGGAGCCTCTGGGACAACTTCAAATATACCAACATTAGAATCATAGGGGTGCACCCTGGTTGGTGTGGCTCAGTGGTTTGAACACTGACCTGTGAACCAAAGGGTCGCAGGTTCGATTCACAGTCAGGGCACATGCCTGGGTTGTGGGTCAGGTTCCCAGTAGGGGGTGCACAAGAGGCAACCACACGTTGAAATTTCTCTCCCTTCTATTTTCCCTCCCTTCCCCTCTCTAAAAATAAATAAATATTTTTTTCAAAAAAGAATCATAAGGGTGCTGGAAGGAAAGAGAAAGAGCAAGAAATTGAAAACTTATCTGAAAAAATAATGAAAGAAAACTCCCATTTGTAAAGGAAATAGACATACAAGTCCAGGAAGCACAAAGAGTCCCAAACAAGATATATACAAAGAGGACCACACCAAGACACATCATAATTAAAATGCCAAAGTTTAAAGATAAAGAGAGAATTTTAAAAGCAGCAACAGAAAAGCAGATAGTTACCTACAAAGGAGTTCCCATAGACTGTCAGTTGATTTCTCAAAAGAAACTGCAGGTTATAAGGGACTGGCAAGAAGTATTCTAAGTGATGAAAAGCAAGGACCTACAACCTAGATTACTCTATCCAGCAAAGCTATCATTTAGAATCGAAGAACAGATAAAGTGCTCCCCAGAAAATGTAAAGCTAAAGGAGTTCATCATCACCAAGCCATTGTTATATGAAATGTTAAAGGGAGTCATTTAAGAAAAA